>SJXQ01002784.1:154016-174638 GCA_006408695.1 Aepyceros melampus
ATCTTTTTTGTACAGTTCCTCTGTGTATTCTTGCCACCCTTTTTTAATATCTTCTGCTTCTGTTAGGTCTATACCATTTCTGTCCTTTATCGAGCCCACCTTTGCATGAAATGTTCCCTTGGTATCTCTAATTTTCTTGAAGAGATCTCTAGCCTTTCCCCTTCTGTTCTTTTCCTCTATTTCTTTGCACTGATTCTGAAGAAGGCTTTCTTATCTCTTCTTGCTATTCTTTGGAACTCTACATTCAGATGCTTATATCTTTACTTTTCTCTATTGCTTTTTGCTTCTCTTCTTTTCACAGCTATTTGTAAGGCCTCTCCAGAGAGCCATTTTTATTTTTTGCATGTGGGAGGCCTGGGCTCAATTCCTGGGTTGGGAATATCACCTGGGTAAATTGATTCATGTCCACAAAGAAGGGAGAGTGAGGAGACAACTACTAAAGTAAAGGGCTTCTAAGCATTGTAGTGATGAATTATTCACATGTATTTGCCAGGATAACTCTATCTATGGGTAGAAGGGAATAGCTACCCATTCCAGTATTCTGGCCTGGTGAATCCCATGGAATTCCATATTCCACTATATAGACCATGGAGTCTAAGAGTTGAACATGACTGAGTGACCTTCACTTCACACTGTAATTATAATAACCAGCATGACCAAAGTGTCATAGAACTGGCACATAAACAGTACAGTCGTTACATCTTGGAGTTACTTATTAATATTTATCAGTACTAATCATGTGTCTAACTAGTGACTAGGTAATACCTTATCTGGGAATCTACCCTAAAGAAATAGGAATCCAAAATGTAGGAAAAAATCTTCAAGGATAAAGATATTAATATCTGCACTATTTGTAATGGCATGATATTTGAATTATCTCGTTACCCAATAGAGGAAAGTGAAGTACATTTTCCTGATGTGAAATTATTCCAGAAACAAAATGATGGTTAAAACACTGTGTAAAAAAAAAAAAAAACACATGAAAAGAGCTTATGATGTGATGCTAAGTGATTAAAGACCAGGTATGAAATTACATATATGCTGATAAAAATGCATCAGACAAATTACTGGAAGGAAATACACTAACCTGCTAACAGTAATTCATGAAGATGGTGCTATTCTGGGATTTCCTATTTTTCAATGATTTTTCTACTAGGGATACATTGCCTTCAGATTTAAAAACTTAAACATAAAGTTATCACTGTACCTATAATCAATTATCCAGATCTGTATATGCTATAAGGTTGGACCTGTGTGAGTAGCACTCTGCATTGGATATTTCCTTGCAAATATAAGAAATACATCTCATTGAGGTATTTGTATTTTATGAATAACCTCGAACTGACAAAAACAAGAACGCTTGAAAAATAGAGAATGCTTGATGATAACCTGCTTGAATATATCCTCTAAATCAGCATGTCAAGTAATCACAGCTTAAAGCGAAAGTGAAGTCACTCAGTCGTGTCCGACTCTTTGTGACCCCATGGACTGTAGCCTACTAGGCTCCTCCCTCCATGGGATTCTCCAGGCAAGACTACTGGAGTGGGGTGCTATTTCCTGCTCTAGGGGATCTTCCTGACCCAGGGATCGAACCTGGGTCTCCCACATTCCAGGTAGATGCTTTAACCTCTGAGCCACCAGGGAAGCTTAATGATCACAAAAAAAGGCATTTCCTAAGAGTCTGTGAGAAACAGAACTCCACAATAAATGTCCCAGAAAGACAGTAACGTAGCAGGTTATACAAATTGCTGGGGAGAAAAAAAGCCTTCTATGAGGAAACACTGAGAACTGATGGAAATCTGAGTATGAGTCTTCTCTTCAGTGAGAAAAGACTCTGTTCTTTGTTTCTGAAAAGTTAACCTATAAAATGATTCATGTCCACAAAGAAGTGAGAGTGAGGAGACAACTACTAAAGTAAAGGGCTTCTAAGCATTGTAGTGATGAATTATTCACATGTATTTGCCAGGATAACTCCATGCTGCTGCTGCTGCTGCTGCTAAGTCGCTTCAGTTGTGTCCGACTCTGTGCGATCCCACAGACAGCAACCCACCAGGCTCCCTTGTCCCTGGGATTCTCCAGGCAAGAACACTGGAGTGGGTTGCCATTTCCTTCTCCAATGCATGAAAGTGAAAAGTGAAAGTGAAGTTGCTCAGTCATGTCTGACTCTTAGCGACCCCATGGACTGCAGCCTACCATGGGAGTAATTATAACATCTCTCTCCATCTGGTCACTAACCATTCTACACCATTTACACATCAGCAGACATACGGCTCACTCCAGAATATATCACTATGCTCTTCTCAGGTGATTCAGTGGTAAAGAATCTGCCTGCCAATGAAGGAGATGCAGGAGACACAGATTAGATCCCTAGGAACGGAAAATCCCCTAGAGAAGGAAATGGCAACCCACATATCTTTGTACCATCTTGGGGGGTAATCATTTCAAGGCTTCAGAGAGAATGAAACTGTAATTTACAGAAATATTTTTAAACTATGCTAATTCAAACCTAAAATGTCCTGTTGAGTGGATTAGATATTTGCTTTAAAGTTTTTCCTAATAAGTTGAATTCAGTACAAATTAGGTTCATCCTGTAACTCATCCAACACTTTCACATTAAAAAAAATAATAATAAACTAATATAGGTAAAACTAGCATAATGGGGAAAATCTCTGACCTTTTCCTTCTTTGTGATGTTGAATAGCCATTTTTAAACTGTATACAATGCCCTGCTTACTGTTTTTGCATTCTCACAGGGCTCCCAGCTCTCTGTAAGATCCAAATCCAGTACATCTTTACCATAAAAATGAAAAAATAATGTATCCATCAGAAAATAATTTATGAAACACCTACAGTATTCACAGGGAAAACAGTAATGAATTAAACAAAGTCCCTGTCCTCATAGAACTCACATTTTCATGGACGTAGAAGAGCATGATAAAAGTTATACAAATACAGTGTAAACAATAAAAACTATGAAGAAAAATAAACAGTGTCAGAGGTGGAAAAAGACAGGCCTCTGAACTTATTACCTACCTTCCCAAGTCAGTCTCCAGCAAGGGTCCTTCTTCCTGGTGTTCGTTGGAGTCAATAGACTAAGCTACATCCAGTTCAGAAGCAAAGGAAAGTTATTCTTCAGTGGACTTCCCTGGTAGTTCAGACAGTAAAGAATCTGCCTACAATGCAGGAGATGCAAGAGACACAGGTTTGATCCCTGGGTTGGGAATATACCTGGAGAAGGAAATGGCAACCACTCCAGTATTCTTGCCTGAAGAATTCCACGGACAGAGAGCCTGGTGGGATGGAGTCTATGGGGTCGCAGAGTTGTGTGTCGGGCACAACTGAGTGACTTTCACTCACTTACCTGCTGGAGTCCATGCTTTCCCAGATAGCCCGTGAGTCAGCAGAACTGCTTCACAGGGATCTTGTCAGTGGGAAGAGAGCGGAGGTCTGGCAGGCCTTGTGCATACGTGCTGCTCACGTTCCAGCTTGCAGTGCCAGGCACAGCGTCTCTGCATATGCCCTGCCTCTGCCATCTTGAATCGCAGTGTTGGGCACAGAGCTTCTGCACATGGCCCGCCATGCTGAGATATGGAGGTAGCCATTTTGCAGGAGGAACTCTGGTCTGAAGTGCCATGTGTGAGGCTTTGGCACATGGTTCCTTGTGAGCAAATGACACTAGACTAAGCAAAGGAAAAGAAAGAAAGAGGTTAGACGTTACTACCCAGATTCTCTTTTATTTCCCGGGAGTTGTTAATGGGCTTTGTGGGTGACAGGCTGGTGATATTTGAGTAGAGTCCTGAGCGATGCAATGTGAAGGAGGAATATTCTACATAGAAGGACTAGCAAGCACAAGAGTAGGGACATAAGAATCAGATCAGGTTGTCCATTGCTGAGCAATGATGAGTGTAGGAAAAGAGAATGACAGAGTATGTGCAGGGGTTAACAAGATATTATTATATTTAAATTTGTTCATAAGTAGGTAAGCTAAGTGAAGTCGCTCAGTCGTGTCCGACTCTGTGTCTGACTCTTTGCAACCCCATGGACTGTAGCCACCAGGCTCCTCCCTCCATGGGATTCTCCAGGCAAGACTACTGGAGTGGGTTGCCATTTCCTGCTCCAGGGGATCTTCCTGACCCAGGGATTGAACCTGGTTCTCCCACATTCCAGGCAGACACTTTAACATCTGAGCCACCAGGGAAGCCTTTTCATATGAGCTCTTTACTCACTGAATGAAACATCACTAGCAAACAATCAAATCAAAAACCAGCCCGCTCTTGTAGAATTTACCTGGGGCAGGGGGAGGCGGGGATTAACATATAAATCATGGCTATTTCATTCTTACCTGGCAAACAAGCATTCACAAAAAGGCTTAGGATGCGTAGCCCTGTACACAAGGCTGCATGCACCAGACCTAAGGTTTGAGAGACAAGGAGGAAAAAAGAAAAAATCAGTGTCCCACTGTGTCATCTGATATTTTTGATGCGAGGACATTTCCATAGCAGTTGGAGATACAGACACTGGTGTTAGAAAAGTCAGACATGTATTTCTAAACAAGTCAAGGTTTATTTAACTGTTATTTTCATCAGAACCACAAGCCAGTCATTCACCAGAGATTTGAACCCTGCCAAACAAGCCCCACCAGGTACTCTTGGAAAGGCTTGCATACTCTTTTCCATGCCTGGTAGGCTCAGGATGAAGCAGAACCCTGGGAGATGCCAGTATTTATACATTTGATGCAGTTCTTTAATCTAAAAGTGAGATAATTTGTGGAGAGGCAGATTTTTTAGCATTTTATTTCTCTAATTTGGTGGGGGTCAGGGAGGAAGGAATAGCAGGTCTGTACCTGCTTCACTGACTTCTGGGTAAGCCAAGTGTTAACTAGCTCCAAAAGCACACAAAAAAAAAAAAAGAAAGAAAGAAAGAAGGAAAGAAAGATAATATTATTAACATATTCATGTTATTTATGTTTAGGGATTTATAAAATATGTGTAATTTTTCAGAGCTCTGATTTATAAATCTGCTATAAACAATGGAACATGGAGTACTGTTTAGGGTGTAGTATCTTGCATCAGTCTTTACTAATGATTATGTAGGTCTTTAATTTATGAGGATTTTGAAGAAGCACTATGTTTAAGTTATTTAAAAATCCTTGGGATACAGCATAATGAGTGTATCATAAAATATATTATGCAAACTGTCCATATTTCTACACTGTGAAAAAGTAACATGTAATTCATGTGCAGTCCAGCTGATTTGGCAAACTTAAAATTGAAAACCTCCTTTGCCTTTTTAAGTCTGATATTAGTAGCCTTCAGAGGCAGTACAAACCACAGTGAAGCTTGGAACTTACTTTAAAAATTATTCCATAAGCCACATCAGTGATATAGAAAATTTACTTCTGGATAGAAATTTTTATTAAAAATTAATATGAGGACAAATCAGAATATTGCATAAATTACATTTTTACACAAATATAATTTTGTCTGCAGTAAAATTTAATATTTCAGAGACCATACAGTCTTTAATTTTGTACTCATTTGCCTCACTTTCTGCTTGTATGCTATTAACTATTTAATAAACCTATTTATAACCCAAACAACTTATCTTACTTCATTGCATACACATATAAAATATCTGTGAATTCAGGAGAAAGCCCAACAGCCTACAACTATGGTAAATTAGAAAATACTTCAAGTAAGTGTGAACTCTGAAGAGATGGGAATTATTATACTTCCTATTGTTTCCCTAATAAGCTTAAATCATCCTAAAACTTTATCCATTTTATCCTCATAGATTCCTTGAGAAGGTCTGGGAAAAGGCATTATTATCTCTATTTTAGTAAGAAGGAATTTCAATGTGACATTTACTGGTGTTTTATTTTAAATTTACCACCATTATTAGCAGAGGCTGAAAGGAATTTGATATATTTCAAAATGAAAAGCATTACAATCCATGAAGAATATTTTTACACTAGAGATAAAAATAAAACAAGGAGTTAAAATGTAAAAACTCAATGAAAAAAGCTACTTGAAAGAGGTGAGCTTATTAATTTTTTTCTTCCCATGTGCTTGGTCTATCTTATTCTGTCTTTTATTTAAATTCAACCTGCTTTCTTGTCTTTTAAGAAAAGACCTTCAGGCTTCCTTCTTATAAAAGGTTTCAGAGAAGTTTTAAGGAGGGATTTGAGAGAGGAGATGGTTTTGAATAATGGGCATGAAATAGGAGAGTGTTTTTAGAGTTAAGTATAGTGTGGAAAATTTCAATCTTAAAAGTGGGACTAGGAAACTATATACTATATGTTTGAATCCTTTCTACAAGGATAATAGTTTAAATTTTTTTATGTGATTTTTCTTTTTCTTCCATCCTGGGTATATGACCTTCTCTCTCTTGGCCTAAGGCGTCCATCTCTCTGGGTTTCTATGGGAGGAAAATAGGGATAGAGAGGTATATCCACTTTTTTGAAAGTCAAAATAGAATTAAGCAGTAAAAACAAGCTGTTAGCTTGAAAGACAATTTTCCAGATTTGTTTATTTTTCATTTTATCTAACAACCAAGTCTGCATGACCCATGCTCGTAGAATTCTCCAGTAGAGGAGAGCTTGCTGGTCACCATTAAGGCTTGGCTGAAATACGAGAAAAGAAGGATAAAGAAAGAAAAGCCTGTCTTTTCCAACTCTGGAGATTAGAAGGAAGCTGGAAGAAAAAAGAAATAGGAATGCGGAGGATCATAAATAAAATGCATGGATATTCTCTTCTCTGGGCTTTACGAAAGTGAAAGTCCTGTTTAGGGTAGAAAGCAATCTCATACATTCATACTTCCACTTCTTGAGAGTCTGAGAAGAAGTCCCTTTGAGGACTGTCTTAGACAAAGGTCAATTTGGCTGGTCAGCATGGTCAAAGAAAGACTCTGAAATGCTGCCTTTCTGAACCATCCTTGTTTCCAAAATTATCTGTGAGTCTGGTTGTGAAGTTTGCCTGAGAGGCTCATGGGAGTAAGAATAAGGTATCTTCATCCCCATATTGAAGAGCTGGAACCAATGTGATCTCAAATTCTAGACAGTTCTATTGTATCAACAAGAACTGGTTGAGTCCAAGTCAGCCAGCAGGGCTGTTGAGCCCAAATAAGTACCAAGAGGCAGGTTATAAGTTCTAACAGCAATGTAAGTTACCCCACAAACCAAGACATCATCTCAGAGTGAGAAGCAGGGTAGAGGTTTTTCCCTGGGAGACTGGGTATTCTTAGCCAGATGAAGTATTTAGTATTATCTGAAAGGGCTGTTTAAATTACCTATTAGATTTTTAATTAATTTTCTTCCCCGTTAATCAGTAGAGAGGTGGCCTTAAGAAAAAAGATGGGATTAGTTATAGAGAAATCAAAGGAGGTGGGCTGCTGAGTCAGCTGGGCAGGGAGGGTGGGTCATTCTGTGGAATGAGGCTTCCACTGCAGATGGTCCCATGCTCCGCCCCTTAGCCTGTCCGGTAAATGTGAGTGTGTGTGCACACACGCGTGCGCCCCAAGTGCCCTGGGGCCAGAGATGGACCTCTGAGGAAGAATAACCGGAAGGGGACACCTGAGTAGAAAGAGAGAGGAAAGAGTGACACCAAAGAAAGGGGTAACAACCTGAAGTGGAGGGCCTTGAAATGTTGCTGACCGGATGTCCGGTCTCTCTGTCTCCAGTAAAGATGGCCTCCTGACCTCTCTGGGGTAGGGTGGGGAGGAAGGTAAATGCTTGAAAAATGATCGGATCCGGGTGAGGAAGATTCCTGACTTCATCCCAGAAAATGGTGCTTGCACCCATCCATATGCCCATCCATCATTTCATTCACCAGGCTGTGACTAGGTCCTGCTCAGTTCTTGATACTGCCAAGCCCTTGGAGATTAAATAGGAAACTCTAGGTGCAGCATGGAGCCCAGTGTGGGGCTAAGTAGATCCTTGCTCTGCCTCACTAGGTGTGTACTTAACCTTACAACATCTGCTAGCATTTACAGAGTACCGTCACGGGCCAGGCACTGGGATAGCTGCGAATGTGGCCGACAAGTTTTCTGCCCTCGTGGAATTTACATTCTAGCGGGAAGTTTCCCCCTTTGCAAAATAGGAACAGTAATAGTGTTCTCATGAAATATTGTAAAGCTTAAGCAAGAGATGGATGTAAAGGGCTTATCAGGGTGCTTGAAGCATGGTGAAACACTCGAGCACATATTATCTCTTTTCATCATTCTGATGTGAATTAAACTTCATAAGGCAGATAATTATATTGTTCACTGTCATATGCCCAGCACCTATGAGCACAATGCCTGACATGCGCCGGGTGATCAGTAATTATTTGATATATGAATGGGTGGGTAAACTGACTCAGGATTTGACGCTGGACTACAGTTTCTAAAAGAGAACTAGGAACCCAGTGTTGTGGAAAACTGGAGGGTGTCATCTTGGGGAGGGGAGTTGTCAAGGAATGCTTCACAGAAGAGGTGACATTGAAATGGAGGCTGAAAGATGATGAATTGTCTTGTTGGGAGCAAACAATGTGAGGAAGTTCTAGTTTGAGAAAAATTCTAGTCTGAAAGAAAAATCAGAATAATTACTTTTCTTCTGTCCTTTCAGATTGTTTGAGCTATGGTTCCTGCTGTCTGAGAGCTACAGTCTCATCAATAAATTAAGATTCATATTGTTGTTCAGTTGCTAAGTCATGTCCAACTCTTTGTGACCCCATGGACTGCAGCACACCAGGCTTCCCTGTCCTTCACTATCTCCTGGAGTTTGCTCAAATTCATGCCCATTGAGTTGGTGATACCATCCAATTATCTCATCCTCTGTTGTTCCCGTCTCCTTTTATTTTCAATCTTTCCCACAACAGGGTCTTTTTTAATGAGTCAGCTCTTCACATCAGGTGGCCAAAGTATTGGAGCTTCAGCTTCAGCATCAGTCCTTCCAATGGATATTTAGAGTTGATCTCCCTTAGGATTGACTGGTTTGATCTCCTTGCTTGCCAAGGGACTCTCAAGAGTCTTCTCCAGCACTCAGAGCCAGGACAATATGAAGACCAAGATTATAACAGCGTTTTGAAGATTATGAGATTCTGAGGGTAAGGAAATGAAACCTTCACTCGATGAAATGCTCTACGGGAAGAATCTCCAGACTGACAACCATGGTGTTGAACATGGAATTTTAACCTTAATTATACAGAAAATAGAAAATGGATTTTTGAGTCAAGTTTCCAAGTGATGAAACTGTGGTAGCAAGGGTCATGTGATTTCCTTTAAAGCCAAGGAAAAGCAAGTGAAAGTATTCTAAGGACTTCAAGGACTGCATTTCTTCTTCCTAATAAGATGATCAGGTGTAGCTAGCACCATTCTCTCCCTTTTCTTTCACCATTTAATACGATGTGACAACAAAAACTATTCTTTTTGTGACCATGGGACCATAAAACAATATACCATAGATGATGAGAAACAAAAAGATCATAAATATTAGATGACATATCTGAGTAGCTTCACCCCTGCTTACCATCAGATTTCTTATATGAATAAAACATATCTGCATATTATAGTCTTATTAATTCAGACTTCCTGTTACTTATAGTGAAAATTGTTCCTAAGTAGTACAAGAATAAGCAGAAGAGGATTATGGAGGTCCTGGTATACTTTACTTACTAAGTAGCTTGGGTTTTATAATAAAGAACATGACGATTTAGGGATTTAAAACAGGAAAGTGACTTGGTTAAAGTTTCATTATAGAAAAGTAATATTAGAAACACTGAGAATTATGAGCATTAGAAAATGGTAAGACTAACCTAAGGAAGAAAGAGCTAAACTGTAAGAAAGAAATGGTTTAAATTAAGAGAGTAATATTAGAGATGAAGAGGTAAAAGTCCAAAATACATTAAGGGACTTGTATCAATAGGATTTGGTGGTAAGTGAGAAAAATATCTTGTATTGCTTCTAAGTTGTTTGGAAAGAGTAGTGGTATGAATAGTAAAATGAGGAACATAAGAAGAAAAACAGTTTGTAGACTGATAAATTCACTTTGGAGATTTTGAGTTTGAGATGCTTAAGTAACATCAAATGGCATACGGGTTTATAGTCCAAGAGATATCTATCTATCTAGAGAGATCTGCAAGCCATCAGCAAAGGTGAGAAGCAAGTGGAATATAAAATATGGAGAGCAAGAAATGTGTATTATAATTCTGGGGAATACCAATATTTAAGGGAAAAAAAGAGAAAAAGATACTTTTGATGGAGACAAAGAAAGAATGGGCCAAAGAGGGCAGAGAAAAACCAGGAGGGATAGGGATCAAAAATGCCAAGGGAAAAGAAACCATGGTCATGGGTCACATTCTGCTGTTAAGTAAGTGTTAAATGTTAAATAAGATAAGAACGGAGGGTTGGATTTAGCAACTCAGAGTTATAGGTGACCTTGGTGGCAACAGTTTCAGTAAAGTGTTGGGAGGCAGAAAACAGACTGTGGTGAGTTAAGGAGTTAATTTAAAATGAGAAAAGTGAGACAGTGAAAGTAAAACATTCTCTTGCTGGGGCTTGACAGAAAAGAAAAGAAGAAAGTAACTGGCAGAGGGTGCAGAATTTAGGGAGAGGTTTCAGCAAATGCACAGGTTGTAGGGGAAAACCTATTAGAGAGGGAGAAATTAAAAATACCAGAGACAGAGGGTAATTGATAGAGCAGGGCTCCTAAGAGGATGGGAAAGAGGAGAATCTAGCTTTGCTAGATTCCCTCAAGGAAGGGGGAGGCTTTCCTCTCCTACAGTGATGTTTGAGGAAATAAATACACATTATTTTTAGGTTGTGGTATGACTTTATTTGAAGGGCTTTAGCTGATGCTCCAAAAAATGTGAGTTGATGAGATTATGTGATGAAGAGGAGGCAGTTTGTGTGCATATCAAAACTGAAATATTAAATGGCAAAACTATATAGTATAAGAATCTTGAGTATTTAAACTGTTCCCTTCAAAGTAGTTCTCCTGGCACTGTTTTGTATTTCCACCAGCAATAGGTGTTTGATATAGTTTCTTCATATCATTGCTGGCATTTATTTCGTGGTGTTGTTATATTTACTTTAGTAATTCTTATGTGTGTAGAAATAGCTCACTGTGATTTTAATTTACATTTACCTAACAGCTAAGGATATTGAATATCTTTTCCTCTGCTTGTTTGCATCAGTCGGATGTCTGTTTGTGTAGTTTGCCAATTTTCCAGTTATTTTGTTTTTTAATATTTAGTTTTTAGAATTGTTTATTTTAGCTATAAGATTTTTGCTGCATATGAAATTTGCAAATATTTCCTCCAAGTCTTCTCATCCTCTTAAGCAGGGTTTTTACAAGGCAACATTTTAAATTTTTATTTTTTTATTAAAAAAATTTTTTTAAATTTATTTTTAATTAATTTTTATTTTTTAGTTTGTTTTGCTTTACAAACTGTATTTGTTTCGCTATACATTGACATGAATCAGCCACAAGTGTACATGAATTCCCAATCCCGACCCCCACCTCCCCGCTCCCGCCCCACACCTTCTCTCTGGATTATCCCCGTGCATCAGTCCCAAGCATCCTGCATCCTGCATCGAACCTAGACCGGCAATTCGTTTCACTTATGATATCATACATGTTACACTGCCACTCTGCCAACTCATCCCACCCTTTCCCTCTCCCACAGAGTCCAAAAGGCTAAATTTTTAAAAGATTCAGTTTATTAAATCTTCCATTTAGAGAGACTGCTTTAGACATCAAGTCTATAAAGATTAAGTTGTGTAGCCCTAGATCCCAAATTTTTCTATTTGTTTTCTAAGAGTTGTATGGTTTTACAACGTGTCCATGATCCATTTTGAATTAACTTTTACAAGGTATGAAGCTTAAGTCAAGGCTGTTTTGTTTTGTTTTTCCCCTCTATGTACATACAATTATTTCAGTACTATTTGTTATAAAGGCTACCTTTCTTCCATTGAATTTATTCTTTTGCCTCTTTGTCAAAATTCATTTGCGTATACTGTGTGCATGTACTTTGGGTTTGGTGTGCTGTTCCACTGCATACATCTATATGTCTATGCCTTTCTCAACACCACATTGTCTTATTACTGTTACCTTAACACTGAATAAAATGAATCTTCCCTTTTTTGTCAAGATTATTTTAGTCATTCTAGGGTTGCGCTTCTCTATATAAGTGTTAGAACAAGCTAATCTATATCTACACAGTTTTAGTGGGTTTTTAACAGGAATTGCATGTACATTTGGGGAAATTCATGTCTTAACTATCTGAGTCTTCCAATCCATGAGCACAGCCTATGTATCCACTATTTAGATCTTTTGGTTTTTTTTTTTTTTTTTCAGGACTTTTATAATTCTTAGCACACAGATTTTGTATATATTCTGCTAATTTTATCCCTAAGTATTTCATTTTGGAGAAATTTCTATAAATGACACTGTGCTTTTAATTTTGGCTTCACAAGTACATTTTTAGTACGTAGAAATGTGATTGATTTTTGTCTGTTGTTCTTGCCTCTTGCAACCTTGCTGAACTCACTTATTCTATTTTTGTTGTTTCCTTGTTTCTTTGGGATTTTCTAACTGACTTCTATTTGCAATCATGTCATCCACAAATAGAGATCATGTTATTCCTTCCTTTCCAATTTGTATGTCATTTTTTCCCCTCTTTCTTGCCTTATCGCAGTCACTAGAACTTCTAGTAGTTTATTGAATAAGAGGGTTGACAGTGGGCAACCTTGTATTATTCAAGATCTTAGAGATAAAGCATTCAGTTTTCCACTACTAGCTATGTTAGCTATGTTTTATGTAGATGCTTTTTATCATGTGAAAGTTCCTTTCTATTCTTAGCTTGCTGAGAGATTTTCCTCATTAATAGATGTTGAGTTTTTGCCAAATGTTGTTTCTGTGCCAATTGATATGATCATATGATTGATTTGAAAATGTTGAATTAGCCTTACATATTTGGAATAAATCCCACTAAATTATGATGAATAATTCTTTTTATACATTGCCAGATATGATTTGCTAATATCTCACTGAAGCTTTTTTCTGTCTAAATTTATGAGAGAAATTGGACTGTAGGGTTTGTGCGTGTGTGTGAGAGAGAGATACTGTCTTTGTCTATTTTTGATGTCATGATATTACTAACCTAACAAAATGAATCAAAAAGTGTCCTCTCTCTCTTCCATTTTCTGGAAAGGATTATATAAAATTGGTGTTAATTCTCTTTCAAATATTCAGTAAAAATCACCAGTGAAACCACCCAGGCCTGGAGATTTCCTTTCAGGAGGTTTCAGATGATAAATATTACTTCTTTAATAGTTATAGGTCTGTTCAAGTTATCTATTTCATCTTAGTAGAATTTTGGCAGTTAGTAGTTTTTATGGAATTGGTTCTTTTCTTCTAAATTGTCAAACTTATGAAGTAGTAGTTTATAGTACTCTATTGTTTTTCTAATGGCTTCAGGATGTGTACTCAAGTTCCTATTTTTTTCCTGATATTGGTAATTTGTGTCTTCTCTTTTTTTTAATCTTTGTTAGTTTTCCTAATGGAGAAGGCAGTGGCACCCCACTCCTGTACTCTTGCCTGGAAAATCCCATGGACAGATGAGCCTGGTAGGCTGCAGGCCATGGGGTCTCAAAGAGTTGGACACGACTAAGCAACTTCACTTTCATTTTTCACTTTTATGCACTGGAGAAGGAAATGGCAACCCACTCCAGTGTTCTTGCCTGGAGAATCCCAGGGATGGCAGAGCCTGGTGGGCTGCCGTCTAAGGGGTCGCACAGAGTCAGACACAACTGAAGTGACTTAGCAGCTGCAGCAGCAGTAGCAGTCTCCCTAAAGATTTACCCATTTTATTGATTTTTTTTAAAGGAACTTTTTAAAAAGTTTCCAGCCCTGTGGCATGTGAGATCTTAGTTCCTGACCAGGGATCAATTCCACACCACCCCTTGCAGTGGAAGCATGGAGTCTTAACCTCTGGGCCCCCAGGAAAGTCCTTTGATTTTCTCTACTGTTTTCCTGTTTCAATTCTACTGATGTTTGTTCTTATCATTTTTAAAATATATATATTTTTTATTGAAGTCATACAAGTTTATAATATTATGTAGGTTTCACGTGTGAAACTTAATATTCTACCTCTGTATACAATACAGCCTGCTCACCATTAAAATTTTAGTTTCCATCCATCGCCGTGTGCTCAGTAGCTTCAGTCGTGTCCGACTCTTTGTAACTCTGTGGACTGTAGCTCACCAGGCTCCTCTATCCATGGGATCCTCCAGGCAGGAATACTGAAGGGGTCACCATGCCCTGTTCCAGGTGATCTTCCCAATCCAGGAATCGAACCCTTGTCTTCTGTGTCTCCTATCAGGCAGGTGATTTTTTTCTTTTTCCACCACTGAACCACTGGAGAAGCCCCAGCCATCCTGTATAACTGACATTTTGTACTCATTTTGTACCCATTTTTCCTCCTCTTTGGCACTCCTATCCCCTTCCCTCTGTAACTATTACTCTGTTCTCTGTATTTACTGGTTTTTGTTTGGTTTGGTGTCTGTTTTTTTTTTTTTTTTCATTTCCTTTGAGACTTCCTCTTTGAACCATAAATTATTTAGAGGTCTGTGGTTAAATTTCTTAATATTTAAAAGTTTTTGTTGCATTTTTTTATTGTTTTCTACTTTGATCTATTGGAGAAGGCAATGGCACCCCACTCCAGTACTCTTGCCTGGAAAATCCCATGGGGGATTTTCCCATGGAGGAGCCTGGTAGGCTGCAGTCCATGGGGTCTCAAAGAGTTGGACACAACTGAATAACTTCATTTTCATTTTTCACTTTCATGCATTGGAAAAGGAAACAGCAACCCACTCCAGCGTTCTTGCCTGGAGTGTCCCAGGGATGGGCTGCCATCTATGGAGTCACACAGAGTCAGCCACGACTGAAGTGACTTAGCAGCAGCAGCAGCAGTATGGTCTATATGGTCAAAGATCATATTCTGTATGATTTTAATTCTGTTAAATTTGTTGAGGATTATCTTATGGCTCATGATTTGGTTTATATTAGTGAATGTTCCTGTGTGTGTGTGTGTTTTAATTGTGCATTCTGTTAGAACCAGAGTGTTTTACATATACATATGAATTAGGTACAGTTATTGTGAGATTTTCTATCAGTTTCCGAGTGGGGTATTGCAGTCTCCAGTTATAACTGTGGATTTGTCTTTTTTCTCCTTTCAGTTCTATCAGGTTTTGTTTCATATGTCGTAAGACTCTTTGTTTGAACCATGCACATTATGTCCTCTTGGTGCATTGAAATACTTTAACTGATATAACCACACCTACCTTTTTCTTAAATTCCATTTTGCATGCTATATTTATTTCAATTCTTTATTTTAACCTGCTTGTATAATTATATTTGGAGTGAGTTTCTTGCAGGCAGGATGTTGCTGTATCATGTGTTGTTTTTTAATCCACTGTGAAAATCTCTGAGTTTTTTTTTAATTTGCATACTTAGCCCATATATATATAATTATAATATCTATATTCGGAGAAGGCAATGGCACCCCACTCCGGTACTCTTGCCTGGAAAATCCCATGGACGGAGGAGCCTGGTAGGCTGCAGTCCATGGATCGCTAAGAGTCGGACATGACTGAGCGACTTCACTTTCACTTTTCACTTTCATGCATTGGAGAAGGAAATGGCAACCCACTCCAGTGTTCTTGCCTGGAGAATCCCAGGGACGGTGGGCTGCCGTCTTTGGGGTCGCACAGAGTCGGAGACGACTGAAGCAACTTAGCAGCAGCAATATCTATATTGATATAAGACAATTATTGATATAACTGCTAGTTTGTTTGCAGAAGGCAATGGCAACCCACTGCAGTACTCTTGCCTGGAAAATCCCATGGATGGCAGAGCCTGGTGGGCTGCCATCTGTGGGGCTGCAGAGTCAGACATGGCTGAAGCGACTTAGCAGCAGAAGCAGCTAGTTTGTTACTCATTTTCTGTTTAGTCTTTCTTCTTTCTTACCTCACAATGGATAATTTGAGCATATTTTTAAGATTCTAACTCAATTTACTTGTAATGCTTTTGAATATCTCACTTTATATGATTTTGTCAGTGGCTTTCTAGATGTTGCAATATAGATATGTCCCAGTCTACTGGAATTGATATCTTATCATGTAAAGTGAAGTGGGCTACCTTATTTTCATTTAGGTTTTTTATTCTCTTCACTTTTAAATTTAAATATTTCTTCTATATATATTGAGCACCACATCAGATGTGAAAATTTTTGTTTCAACCATCGAGTATTATTTAGGAAACTTAGAAAAAGTTGGACAGACAAGGGCTTAATTCTCAAAATATACAAGGACTTAATTTTCAAAATATCCAAAAAAAAACAACCCCAAAACCCAAACAACCCAATAAAAAAATGAGCTAAAGACCTAAATAGACATTTCTTCAAAGAAGACATACTGACGGCCACAGGCACCTGAAAAGACGCTTAACATCACTGTCAGTATTGTGCTTGTGTACCAAGTTACTTCATTCATGTTCACTCTTTGCAACCCTTTTGACTGTAGCCTGCCAGGCACCTCTGTCCATGGGATTTTCCAGGTAAGAATACTGAATTTAGTTACCATTTCCTTCTCCAGGGGATCTTCCTGAAACTGGGATTGAACACCAGTCTCTTATGTCTCCCGCATTGGCAGGCAGGTTCCTTACCACTAGCACCACCTGGGAAGCCTCAATATTAGAGAAATACAAATCAAAATTACAGTGAGATACCACCTCACACTGGTCATAATGGCCATCATTTAAAAAGTCTACATGTAACAAATGCTGAAGAGGGTGTGGAGAAAAGGGAACACTATAAATTGGTTAGCCACTATGGAGAACAGTATGGAGGTTCCTCAAAAAAATAAAAATAAAGTTGCCATATGATCCAGTAATTGCACTCCTTGGCACATATCCAGACAAAACTGCAATTCAAAATAATACATGTACACATATGTTCATAGCAGTACTATTTACAGTAGCCAAGACATGGAAATGACCTAAATGTCCATTGAGAAATGAATGAATTAAAAAGGTATGATATATATATATATATATATATAATATTCCATTATATAATGGAATATTACTCAGCCATAAAAAGACTGAGATAAAACTATTTGCATGGATAGACCTAGAGATTACCATACCAAAGACTCACAGATACAGAGAGCAGACTTGTCGTTGCAAAGAGGGAGGAGGGAAAGGGGAGAGTTGGTTTGGGAGTTTGGGGTTAGCAGATGCAAACCAGTATATATAGGATGGATAAACAACAAGGTCCTACTTTATAGAACAGAGAGCTATATTCAATATTCTGTAATAAACCACAATGGAAAAGAACAAAAGTTGTATAGTCTACCTCTATTTTTATTTATTCTGATGTTGTCCTTTCCTTTTTGAAGTTCTAGACCTTTTGTTATAATTCCATTTTTGTTTACAGAACTTCCTTTAGCCATCCCTTATGGACAGTTTAAAATAAAACAGATTATAGGGTTTTTCCTTAACTTTATTTCTCTTTAATTCTGAGGGACATTTTTTTGCCACATGTGGAATATAGAGTTGGCAGTTCTTTTCCTTCAGTATTTCACAAATATTGTGCCTCTTCCATGGTTTCAGATAATCAGTGTTGTCCTATAATTACTACATTGTTTCTCATTGGATAATTTCATAATTTTCTTTGTCTTTAGCATTCCTAAATTTAATTATGATGTGCATTGGCACATTGGATATTTTGTGTTTATCATAATTGGGGTTAGCTTAGTTATTTGTATCTGTAAGTTTGTAGCTTCCAACAAATTGGGGAAACTTTCAGCCATTACTTCTTTGAATATTTTTCAACCCTACTCTATTGCTTCCTTCTGGGATTAAAATTATACAAATGTTAACTCTTTTGCTTATTTACTGCAGGTTCCTGAAACTCTATTCATTTTCAGTGTATTTTCTATTCTTCAGATCAGGTTAATTTATTGTTCTATTCTCAATTTCAATCATTCTATCCTGTGTCATCTCCATTCTACTATTGAATTAAACAGTGGGCCATTGTTTCCTGTTATTATGTTTTTCTGTTCTATAATTTCCATTTGGTTCTTTTTTATAAATTGCATTTATTGACTCAGATTCTCTATTTTTTCACTTATTTAGAGATTTTATAATTACTTATTGAAACATTTTTATTATAGTTTTTAAAAAAATCTTAGATAATTTCAACATCTGAATAATCTTGGTGTTGGCCCCTATTCTGGAAGCATTGCTCATCCAGAATAGTTGGAGGTTAAGATTGGGGAATACTGTAATACCTTGTCCAAGATATATGGGAGGCAATACGGAAACCCTGGAAACTCCTCATCCTTCCACTCCTCAACTTTGAACTCAAGGTTGTTAAGCAGCCTGTCTTCTCTTTTCCTCCTTTCAGAAACTCATTCCTGTTTGTTGTCTTATCTCCAGAACTTTCACATGAAAGAGTGACCACATGAGAAGAATGAGGCTACTTCATCTGGTGGAACTGTGAGTACTCAAGTTACTTTTTTTGTAAATATAAACACTTTTTCTAATAAAAGAAAGAATCAGTGGTAGAAATGACTTCTAAAGTACTCATTTCAAGAAAGCTGATAAAAACACAAATATACAATTCAAAGTATAGTATTCTAAATCCAGGAAATAAAGTAGCATAGTCCCTCAGTCATGTCCAACTCTGTGACCCCATGGACTGTAGCCCGCCAGGCTCCTCTGTCCATGGGATTCTCTAGGCAAGAATACTGGAGTGGGCTGCCATTTCCTTCTCCAGGGGATCTTCCTGACCCAGGGAGCAAACCCAAGTCTCCTGCTTTGCAGACAGATTTTTTACCATCTGAGCCACCAGTGCTTTAAGATGTATTGGCTGAGTCGGACATGAGTTTAAGCAAGCTCCAGGAGTTGGTGATGGACAGGGAAGTCTGGTGTGCTGCAGTCCATGGGGTCACAAAGAGTCAGACACAACTGAGACGCTGAACTGAACTGAACTGAGGCTGAGTTTGAACATTGTTTATGTTACATTTTCTACACACACATTATAAAAAAGTACTTGACAGTGGCTATGAGGATGAAATCTATACTAGGAACTTGCTGAGAGCTCATCAGTGGTTATTTCCTATGTTCTCACCAAGAAAATCTTTAATATGAATATAGTTGTGTAATATGTAAAACTTGTGAGATTGAATAGATTTCATTGATTTCTTTTCTTCTTAAAAAAAAAAAGCATGGAAAATGAAGTACAGAAAATGTATAACTTATTTAAGGCCATTCAGCTAACTAGTGGTGCAAGAATCCAGACTAGGAGTTATCACGTTGTGGTTCATAGAGAGTCAGGAGCTGTATCACCTGTGAACTTGTAAAACACACAAGTTCTCAAGATCTCTCCCTGACTACTGAAACAGAACCTCTAAGGGTGGTGCCCAGAAATATGTTTTAATAATCCCTCAGGTTGATGATTCTAATGCCCATTAAAATTTGATAACTACTGGCTAGGCACTGATCTGCCTCCCAGGACCTTTCTAATAGTATACCTAATAGGGTGCTGAATGTTTTCATTAATGGATCCTTTCACGTTATTGATAGCACTTATAATGTACAGAACCTCTATGTCATAATGTGTCATGTCCTCTGCATTCTGGAGGGGAAAAAAAGTCATTTCTTGGATTTCTTCTAAACTCCTTTCCCTGCCAATATAGCCAATGTCATCATCTTGCAATACTCTCATGGAGGCAACCCTAATTGTTTCTACTGACCTTTTTCAGAACACGGTAACCTACAGTTCAACAAATAACCCCAATTCATGATTTGCATTATTCTATTTTCATACCAACATGTGGATGCCCTTGGATAAAATCCTAAGAATTTCAGGCCAGAGCCCTTGTTTCTTTCTTTTTAAGATTTCCTTCAACAAACAGTCAGGACATTGTACCTCTCTCTCTCCATTTCTACTCCTGACTGAAACAGTGACAAATTGCATATGGGGACACAATTGACAGGTATAATAGGCTCAACTTGGGAGACTTCTCAAAGCTCTCATCCATCCCTCTGTTCGAGTAGACACTATCCTCCTGAGATTTCCCAAATGACTAAATAGCTCCCTAGAGATAATATCAAAGACCTTGGGAAGGGGCCTTGAAGAGAAGTACATCTTTGTGGCTGCACTTTATCAGTGAAAGTTGCTCAGTCATGTCTGACTCTTTGGGACCCCATGGACTCACATGGCCACCCAAGCTTTTCCTATATTATCTGTGCTGAGTAAATAGCAAGTTAATTGTTGTCAGTATATACTTCTAAAAACACTTTATATACATAGTCCCCAAACTTATCAGTGCTAACCTATTTTAGGGCTGGGAGATATACTTTGTGGATGGACTATTAGATATCACCCCTAGACAGAATATAGCTAGCACCAGATATTGCTCTGTGCTCTCTCTCCTTGTTTAGACAGACTACTGCCCCTAAGCAGCCAGAGATGGCAGTCCTGTAGATAATGGAAAGCAGAATTTGCCAAGAAAATGCACTGGTCATAGCAAACACCCTCTTCCAACAACACAAGAGAAGACTCTACACATGGACAT
>SJXQ01002785.1:5657-29184 GCA_006408695.1 Aepyceros melampus
ATATATATATATATATATTCTTTCCCATTATAGGTTATTACAAGATATTGAATATATTTCCCTGTGCTATACAGCAGGTCTTTGCTGTTCATCTGTCTTACATAATAGTGTGTATCTGTTGATCCCAAATCCTAATTTATCTCATGCCCCAACCCTTTCCCCTTTGGTAACCATAAGTTTGTTTTCTGTATCTGTGAGTCTATTTCTATTTTGTATATAAATTCACTTGTATCATATTTTAGATTCCACATATAAGTGATATCATATGATATTTGTCTTTGGCTTACTTCACTTAGTATGCTGCTCTATAGGTCTATCCATGTTTCTGCAAATAGCATTGTTTCATTGTTTTTTATGGCTGAGTAATATTCCATTGTAATATGACAGAAGGGAGTGAAAAAGCTGGCTTAAAACTCAACATTCAAAAAACAAAGATCATGGCATCTGGCCCCATTACTTCATAGCAAATAGAAGGGGAAAAAGCGGAAGCAGTGACAGATTTTCTTTTCTCGGGCTCCAAAACCACTGCAGACAGTGATAGTACCCATGAAATGAAAAGATGATTACCCTTTGGAAAGAAAACTATGATATACCTAGACAACATATTGAAAAGCAGAGACATTACTTTGCTGACAAAGGTCCATATAGTCACAGCTATGGTTTTTCCAGTAGTCATGTACAGATTTTAGAGTTGGACCATAAAGAACGTTGAGCACTGAAAAATTGACACTTTTGAACTGTGGTGTTGGAGAAGACTCTTGAGAGTCCCTTAGGGAGCAAGGAGATCAAACCAGTCGATTCTAAAGGAAATTAACCCTGAATATTCATTGGAAGGACTGATGCTGAAACTGAAGCTGCAATGCTTTGGGCACCTGATTCAAAGAGCCAACTCATTGGAAAAGATCCTGATGCTGGGAAAGATTGAGGCAAAAGGAAAAGGGAGTGGCAGAGGATGAGATGGTTAGATAGCATCACCGACACAGTGGACATGAATTTGAGCAAACTCTGGGAGATAGTGGAGAACAAAAGAGCCTGGTATCTACATATCTGACAGTGACTGAACAACAGCAACAAATATTCCATTGTATATATGTACCACAGCTTCTTTATTCATTCATCTGTCGATGGACACTTAGGTTGCTTCCATGTTTTGGCTATTGTAAATAGTGCTGCAATGAACATTAGGGTGCATGTATCTTTTCAAATTAGAGTTTTCATCTTTTCCAGATATATATCCAGGAGTGGGATTGCTGGATCACATGGTAGCTCTATTTTTATTTTTGAAGGAAACTCCATACTATTTTCTATAGTGGCTGTGCCAATTTACATTCCCACCAACACTGTATAAGGGTTCCCTTTTCCCCACACCCTCAAGTTTCTTACTCTTCTTTTGAGAATGAAAGTCAAGAAACCAAATCAAATATAATTCTAATATCTGCAATTTGTCCACAGGTATAATCACAGCAATTATTATATAACATATGTATCATAGTGTTGAATGCCTTGTCTTGATTCTAGATAGAAACATGTCAACATCAATTGAATTACCACCACCACCACCTCAAAAAATTTCTTACTGAACCTCTCCCATGGTCAACTGGAACTTTTTTCAATTTTATTTCAGGTACCTACAAGTTCCTAAATAGGAGAAGAAACTTATAAACCTTATGCTTACTCAAGTTCTTGAGACTGCAGCAGGAGTTAGCTCTTTGTGTTCTATTAATACTACTAGAGGGGAACAAGGAATGATGCATGCATTAGTCCTTTTAGTAATTGTGTTTTTAAAAATAATAAGATTTCCACACCTAAATTACATTCAGAAGGAATCTAATAATGCTTAAAAATATCCACTGCATTCTTGTAATGGGTGTCTTTCACTTTTTAACATTAGCTAATATGTCATTGTACTTCACAAGTAATATTGTATACTTTGCCCATAACTGTTATTCAAACTGGGAAAAATCTCATTTCCTAGGTGTGGTGGTGATTTTCAGCTATTTAAAACCTTCACTCAGTGAGGAAGATGCAGTTATAACAACATGTTCTTGAAATTGGCATGAGCATCAATGGCCTCCAATGTCTGGCCAGTGGGTTCTGGTAGTTCAGAAGATGCAGGCTACATGAAATTAACCCACCTTCTGTGTTTCTCTTCCCCTCTTGGGAAAGACACATCTTTTGTCAGAAGAGGGAAAGGTTCAGACTCCTCAGGAAGGAGCTCTGTGCAAAAAGGAGCTGACTTTCTAGTTTAGACTCATGAAAAGTCATTGAAAGATTCATGTAAATAAGGGTTGCAGGGTCAGTCCTTTAGTCTTAAAGCCAGACTGATGTTTAACATTCCAGACAACGGCCTTCTGTAGACCACCAGAAGGTTCTTCAAAGGCCACATTTTTGCCCCTTCCCATCCTTAGTGAGCACAAGGTGGAAATCTCATTTCAAGTTCTAGAATGAAAACAATCAATAATATTTTTATACTCCCTTATATATACAGATCACTTCCATGTGCATTTTCTCATTGGATTAGAACCATCCATTCTACAGGGAAGGCCATTTCATTTAAGAGTGAGTGAGTAACATGTCTGTGGTTACAGAGCTGGTCAGGCACAAAGCCAGGACTGAAATCTAGGTTTGAGGCTCCAAATCCTGTTCTCTCTTGAGCATACATGTACTGCTTCTCTTGTGGGTATGTGTTGTGAGAAAATCTCCAAGCTAAATATACTGTGGCATCTTATCTTAAGGGAACTAGACAAACGAAGTAGGGATAATTGTGCCAAGAACGGATAAGGAAGTTGATACGTCACAGCCCAATGTTTGGTAAATGAGTGACCACAGGTAATGACATGTTAAGATTCCCCACAATTGCGTAAAAAAACACACTTTGGAGCTTTAAGAAGAGACGTGCAGAAAAAATGGAGCCTATTCAGATAAGCTGTTTGGAGACCTTTATTAGTATTTACTCACTTTCCTCTTCTCCCTCCCCCATTGAAAAAATGGGGAGGACTTCGAGAGGTTAAATTTTTTTTTTTAAATACACAGTTTTATTTAGATTCATCCAGACAGCAGATCTAGGCAGCTAGCTTTGGGGAATTCACTTTAAAAAGTGAGTTCCATTACATGATTTTGAAATGATTTGATTGACAAAAATCTGACATTTTTTTTATTTTTCCCAGAAGCAATAGCTTAAAGGGGGATCAGCTTATAGTTCTAGGATATTTTTCTTACAAGATCATGTTTGACTTTCTCATTTACCTTCTGCCATGTGGCTGCAGCTGCAAATCTACTGCTTGTCTGATTTTCCACAATGAGCAGGAGGACATGAGTCTCATAACTGTTTTAACACCTCTCTTACAGATTCCTATAAAGACAGCAGTGAAGACACAGCCAGGATGCACTGTTGAACATAAGTGTATGTAAACATTAAATATAAACACCAACCTCACTGAGCCCCCTCATGCTTTGAAAAAAGAAAGTTATGGCACTTTGGCAGTCAGAATTTTCTGTTTATAAATCCAAGTGAAAGAGGACTTGTATTTTAATGGGTGATAGTAGTTGCACTCTTATGAATCTGAGCAAAGTCCAGGGGATAGTGAGGGACAGGGGAGCCTGGTGTGCTGTAGTCCATGGGGCCGCAGAGAGTCAGACACAACTGAGCAACTAAATAACACAAAAAATTGTCGATTTATGAATAAAAACAACAACAAAAATAGTTGCCTTATGTCCAGTTAATGAGTGTGTAAGAGTGTGAACTGTTTGCTTGATACATTTCTACCTGATCCAAACAACTGTTATCTCCTTATTTCTTACCCCCTTTCCCCACTCACCTGAAATGGAACACTTCCCTTTGTTGTATCTATCTAGGAAGACAGAAATGCCATTAGCTATAGGTAAATATCCTTTGAGAACTGGTGGAAACCTTCCTCAATGGCTGGCTTGGAGCTTTGGTTTCCAACATGAGATTCATTTCAAAGTGGCCTTGTCGGAGTTTTATACTTAACCATGGATTCATTGGTAGTTGCTGGTGGTTTGTTGATGCAGTTATGTCTAATGTTGGTGAAAGTCATGTTACTTCGACTTATAGAAACTTATTTCAGTCCAGTTCAGTCACTCATCATGTCCAACTCTTTGCAACCCCATGGACTGCAGCACGCCAGGCCTCCCTGTCCATTACCAACTCCCTGAGCTTGCTCAAACTCATGTCCATTGAGTCAGTGATGCCATCCAACCATCCCATCCTTTGTTGTCCCCTTCTCCTCCCGCCTTCAATCTTTCCCAGCATCAAGGTCTTTTCCAGAGTCAGTTCTTCACATCAGATGGCCAGAGTATTAGAGTTTCAGCTTCAACATCAGTCCTTCCAATGAATATTCAGGACTTATTTCCTTTAGGATTGAAATTTAGTTGCAGTTTCTTAAAACATGGGGTTTATTCCAGAACACTGAAAAATGTAATTATTTGACTCTGTGATAGAAAATAGTGGCTAGCTGCTAAATGAATATTCTGTATGTCATCAGATTCATATATTTAGAAAGTTATAAGTAAAGATCAGTAGCTGTATAAAAATGGAGTTGCCAGATTAAAATACAGAGTGCTCAGTTAAATTTGAATTTCAGATAAACAACAAATCATTTTTTGTAGAAGTCTGTCCCATGAAATATTTGGAACTTGCTTACCCTAGAAAAATATTTATTGTTCATCCATAATTCAGATTTAACTGAGCATCTTGTATTTTTATTTGTTCAATCTGGTAAGTCTGGTTAAATAACACCTATTTCTCCATCGTATGAAGCCATCAGATCAAAAAGTAATCATTCTTAACACATAGCTCAATTGAAACAAGCCTGTTAGTAACAGGCAACCAACTGGAGAGAAGTATGTTTCCTCAGAATGTTTATTAGCTAGCCTATTTTACAAATAATGTTAGAATTGTGCATAAAGAAGTACATGCTTTTATTCATTCTCTGAGTTCAGTGGTTCAGTGTTGTAATTAACCATGTAGTAGCAGAGGGGATATTGGGTCAATGTGTCCTCCCACTGTGATAGAAAGCCAGATAGTAACTAGGAAAACTTGTGGGAACTTATGAGGCATATGCTTGGGTTTCTTTTGCTGCTATTAGGGAAAACTGCTGCTGCTGCGCCAAGTCGCTTCAGTCGTGTCTGGCTCTGTGCGACCCCATAGACAGCAGCCCACCAGACTCCCCCGTCCCTGAGATTCTCCAGGCAAGAACACTGGAGTGGGTTGCCATTTCCTTCTCCAATGCATGAAAGTGAAAAGTGAAAGTGAAGTCGCTCAGTCGTGTCCGACTCTTAGCGTCCCCATGGACTGCAGCCTACCAGGCTCCTCCGTCCATGGGATTTTCCAGGCAAGAGTACTGGAGTGGGGTGCCATTGCCTTCTCTGATTAGGGAAAACTACAGACCTGTAAAGTTGATTAGTCAGAATACTCTACTCCTTCAGTCAGTAGCAAAAACGTTGAGAGTGTTCCTTGATCTGCTTTCAGTGTAAAGATTTTCAGATTATTCTATGAAAGCAGTAATTAATAATGAGAGCAGCAGCAGCAGCAGCACACTTGCTATTTGTTGAAGGCTGACTATGGACCAGGCACTGTGGAGGGCTCCTGACTCCCTGTTGGACTCCAGGTAATTCCAGGGTCCATGCTTTTTCTAGTAGATTGCCCTGTACATCATCTTCTCATGTATAGGTGACAGTGGAAGGAGGTTGCAGATAACTAAAGAGACCTAACTATTTGATGTATCTTTGCTTTGTTGTTATTATGTTATTACTGTTATTATTATCATCTGAGGCAATAACTTAAGGGCTTACTATGTGGCGGACTCTATTTTTTTATTGAAGAACAGTTGATTGACAATGTTGTGTTAGTTTCAGGAGTATAGCAAAGTGAATCAGTTTTATATATATATATATATTCTTTTTCATATTATTTTCCCATTTAGGTTATTATAAGATATTGAGTACAGTAGGCTAACAGGCACAGGCTCTGTACTTTTAGTGTCTTTTTTCATTGACTCCTCAGATTGACTCCATGAGGTTTGATAGTTATTCTCCTTTTTAAGATGGTGAATCTTAAAGGTTGTATAATTTACCCAAAGTTACTTGACAGAGCTAGAATTCTAACTTAGGTTGAAGTTCCTAATGACCTGCTGAATTCCTTGTATAAATGGCTAACTTCATGCAGAAGTATCTCAGATTACATGTCATGCTTTCACAGGTTAGTTGAACATCACAGGTTAGTATTAGTGGAAAATCCTGCCTCAGATTTTCAGAACTCACTTTCAGTATAAGATCAGTTTAAGGATATTGTATTGATACTTTAAGAATCAAGAGACTGTTGAGAAGAAATTAATCTCATCAATTTTATTAATTTTATTTTATACATCATTCCAGAAAGGATTTCAGACACCTTGCCAACTTTTGTGCTAATTGACTTTCAGTTAAGATCAGATTTTAATTTTGCTGGCAATGTGCTACTCAGTCATTTATTTAGCAAACCTTTTTTAGAGCATCTACTCTAGAGCACTGACTCTTGCCCTTGAGGAATGTCATTTGGCCTAAGAGAAAGATAGGTAAAACAAAATTTGGATAAAGTCTTCCTCTCAAAGACTTGGAAAAAATCCAGAGATTAAATCTGTTCTAACACAACCTGAAACAAGAAGAAAAACAAAAAAATGATTCCATTTCCACCCATCCCTTCCCCAATTCAGAAATGACCAGAAGTTTTCTCTTTCACAAGGTGAGGGCAGGGATCTCTTCTCTCTTTTTTACTTTACCGCTGAGCTCAGTGTGTTAGCACCCTCTGGGCTCCCCTCCCTTCCAGAAAGAACTGGATGCCTCCTTTTGTCACCTGCTCTCAGGTGGGAACATGAGCCTCTTGATGGATAATCTCACTTCACCAGATGGCCTTCCCATGAGGTTACATTCACAGTGTGCTGGCTCCTGTCTTCCTTACTCATCTCGGTGAAATTCCATGGAGTTGAAAGAACTGTCACTTTCTGGATGAGGCAATCAACTGAGGCTTAGAGAAGGGAAGAGACTTACTATAGGAAACACAGCTGGCTAGTTATTTGTTAGAGGCAAGACCACAACCTGGATCTTCTGATTACTAGACTCAGTCTTGGACTCGTACTGTGAAGCTTTGTACTACCTTCAGACTTGGTGTGGAACTCACAGTCTATTCTTGGTTCAAGAACAGATTCTACATAGTCTTTAACAGAGTGTAACCATCAGTTACCAAGAGCAGAAGCATGCCTGGTGAGAGTCATGAAATAAATTATACAATCTTTCTGGTTAGAGAGATTTCATAGCCAAAGACATATATTTGCAGCATTAATTAGAATGACAACCCCTCCCCACCAAAGCAAAAAAGCAGTTGCTGGCTTGTTATGACTCCCAGGGAAGCATCGTTTTTTTCTTTTAAAGTTTTTATTGGAGTATAGTTGATTTACAATGTTGTATAGTTTCAGGTGTATATCAAAGTGAATCAGTTATACATACAAATATATTTTTCAGATATTTTCCATTCTTGGTTATTAGAAGATATTGAATATAGTTTCCTGTGCTATACAGTATTTACTGGTTATCTATTTTACTTTAAAACTTTTATTAATTATTACTGGACATGGAACAACAGACTGGTTCCAAATAGGAAAAGAAGTATGTCAAAGCTGTATATTGTCACCCTGCTTATTTAACTTATATGCAGAGTACATCATGAGAAATGCTGGGCTGGAGGAACCACAAGGTGGAATCAAGATTGCTGGGAGAAATATCAATGATCTCAGATATGGAGATGACACCATCCTTATGGCAGAAAGTAAAGAAGAACTGAAGGGCCTCTTGATGAAAGTGAAAGAAGAGAGTGGAAAAAGTTGGCTTAAAGCTCAACATTCTGAAAACTAAGATCATGGCATCTGGTCCTATCACTTCATGGCAAATAGATGGGAAACAGTGGAAATAGTGACTGACTATTTTTCTGAGCTCCAAAACCACTGCAGATGGTGATTGCAGCCATGAAATTAAAAGATGCTTACTCCTTGGAAGAAAAGTTATGACCAACCTAGACAGCATATTAAAAAGCAGAGATATTACTTTGTCAATAAACTTCCATCTAGTCAGGGCTATGGTTTTTCCAGTGGTCATGTATGGATGCGAGAGTTGGACTATAAAGAAAGCTGAGTGCCAAAGATTGATGCTTTTGAACTGTGGCGTTGGAGAAGACTCTTTTTTTTTTTTTTTTTTTTTTTTTTGGAGAAGACTCTTGAGAGTCCCTTGGACTGCTAGGAGATCCAGCCAGTCCGTCCTAAAGGAGATCAGTCCTGGGTGTTCATTGGAAAGACTGATGCTGAAGCTTAAACTCCAATCCTTTGGCCACCTAATGCGAAGAGCTGACTCATTTGAAAAGACTCTGATTCTGGGAAAGATTGAGAGCAGGAGGAGAAGGGGACGACAGAGGATGAGATGGTTGGATGGCGTCACTGACTCAATGGACATGGGTTTGGGTGGGCTCTGGGAGTTGGTGATGGACAGGGAGGCCTGGCGTGCTGCAGTTCATGGGATTGCAAAGAGCTGGACACGACTGAGTGACTGAACTGAACTGAACTGGAGTATAGTTACCAACATCTTTTTGAAAGTGGGTTTTGGACTCATTGAAAGAAACTGGAAAACAGGCTGGAGGTACAGTAATAGCAGGGTACAAGTGGCATTGCAGCTGGGAAATTATAATACTGTTGTCACTTCCATTGATAGAGAAAGAGAAAGATGGATTTCTCTTTAAATGCAATTATAATCTTTTATATGTATTCTGGAGACTTGGTGTGGGTCTTATATGCCAAGTATATCATGCAAAATACTGGGCTGGATGAAGCACAAGCTGGAATCAAGATTGCCAGGAGAAATATCAATAACCTCAGGTATGCAGATGACACCACCCTTATGGCAGAAAGCGAAGAGGAACTAAAAAGCCTCTTGATGAAAGTGAAAGAGGAGAGTGAAAAAAAAACTGGCTTAAAACTCAACATTCAAAAAACGAAGATCATGGCATCTGGTCCCATCACTTCATGGGAAATAGATGGGGAAACAATGGAAACAGTGACAGACTTTATTTGATTGGGCACCAAAATCACTGCTGATGGTGACTGCAGCCATGAAATTAAAAGACTCTTGCTCCTTGGAAGAAAAGTTATGACCAACCTAGACAGCATATTAAAAGCAGAGACATTACTTTGCCGACAAAGGTGCGTCTAGTCAGAGCTATGGTTTTTCCAGTGGTCATGTATGGATATGAGAGTTGGACCATGAAGAAAGCTGAGCAATGAGGAATTGATGCTTTTCAACTGTGGTGTTGGAGAAGACTGTTGAGAGTTCCTTGGACTGCAAGGAGATCAAACTAGTCAATGCTAAAGGAAATCAGTCCTGAATATTCACTGGAGGGACTGATGCTGAGGCTGAAGCTCCAATACGTTGGCCACCTGATATGAAGAACTGACTCGTTGGAAAAGACCTTGATGCTGGGGAAAATTGAAGGCAGGAGAAGGGGACAACAGAGGATGAGATGATTGGATGGCATCACCGACTCAATGGAAATAAATTTGAGGAAGCTCTGGAAGACAGTGATAGACAGGGAAGCCCTGTATGCTACAGTCCATGGGGTCGCAAAGAGTCAGACACAATTGAGCAACTGAACTGAACTGATACATATTCTGATTAATAACATTTGATTCCCAATTTTATCTAAGCTCTCCTTGAATGAACCTGACACTGTGACTAAACCAGCCAGAGAAAGGACAACCAGCAGGGTTATTTGGTGATGCAGAGACCAGGTTGAATTCGTGTGGCATTTTGTAGACTTGCTTTGGTCAGGTAAGCAAGGAGCAATAATTAACATCTCCCAAATGCTTTAAAATTATTCATTGATCACAATAGCACATCTGTAAAGACATTTCCATATGAGAAGCATAAGGCTTTGATCTGTTTAGATCAGACAACCTAGTCCCCAATTGGCAGCCTCCAATTTATAGCTGAATTATGTCATCTTCCAGACATTAGTATGTAAGGCAGTTGGGAACCTGGAGCATGTTTTCCCACAGAAGCATTTATGATGGTTAGTTTCTTAGGCTAGCTCGTCAATGACACCATGTGTTGGCTTCAAGTATGTGTAAATTATGGTGTAATTGACGGGAAACAGTGTTACTAGCATAACAAATCAGAGATAGGAGTGAGACCCATATTTTCAGAAGATACTGGTAAGGAATTGAGATTGGTGCTATGATTTAGATTGTGGAACTAAATCTACCTAGTAGCAAATTCTGCAAACTTGATTTGCCCCTATCATTCCTCATTTGAAAGAACTAAGCTAGAATAATCTGGTATTGTGCCATCAATGAGACAGCTGCTGTGAGGAGACCTGGCCTCAGCCTCCGGCCTTGAGCATTCTATGGCCAGGGCACTGTCACTCATTGGCTCTATCATATTGGACCAGTGATATTCGTTCCATGAGAGGCTCTCAGGAAAGTGGAGTCAGAACCATGGGAGGATGTGCTGCTGGCTTGCTTCTATTCCATCTGATGTCCTGCCCCATCCTGGATGCACCAGTGTTACCTGGAGAAGGGGATGAAGGAATGGAAGAGGGCTTGAGAAATAACAAGTATTCAAGTTCCTGTTTTTCAAATTAAAAATAGAAACATACATATATGTATATACACAGACATATGTGTGTGTATGAATATAGAAGTAATATGTACTTGTTTAAAAAAAATTGTGACACAGAACTTTTGAAAAGAAGAAAGTAAAATTTGTCCATAATTCTACCACTCATAGATAACTACCACTAATATTTTGGTGAATATGCTTAAATAATTTTTCTGTGTTTGTGAGTGTACACACACCTTTTAAAAATTACAGTGGGAAGATACTAATATTGTTTTATGACTTTAAAAATCTTAATAGCATATTGCAGATATTTTCCATGTCAATAAATATAGATCTATTTCAAAAGAGAAGAAAATTTATGAATAAATAATCATCGATCCATGGCAGTATTTTTGACAACAGCTTTGTAGCCCATTGTATGGGTCAACTGTCATTTGTTTAACTACTCCTCTCTGTTTTTAAATTACATAGTTATTCATTTGGCTGCTCTAGGTCTCAGTTGTGACACGTGGGCTCTTTAGTTGTACCATATGGGATCTAGTTCCCTGACCAGGGATTGAACCTGGGCCTCTTGCATAAAAAGCATGGAGTGTTAGCCACTGGCCACTCCTCTCTTGACAGGCCCAATTCCTTTTTGTTGCTCTGTACAGATTTTCCTACTTGGCTTGTGCTGGGTCTGGAGAGCTACTGTTAGTATCTCTTCCCAAATTCACATTCAGTGGGGTCACGTGGGTAGCTCGAAATCAGGTGTGGTGGGTGTATTTACACCATGGAAATTGGCAAATGTTCGATCTAGGGGATGTTTTGTTTTCTTTTCTCTCTCTCCTAGAGAGCTGGCTTACTAGCATATCACACAGAGCTCCTCAGCTCACTCCCTGTATTCACTTGGCCTGGTTCAGCTGGCCTGATGAAGGGGGATGGAAGGGAGAAAAAAAACTGACAACAAATAATCAGTTAACAATCAGTCCTCAAAGGCTGATAACATAGATCCATTTGTGGCTAATACTCCTATCACAAAGTGCAGGCATTGTTTCTGAACAATGATGGGTAAATAAATAATAATAAGGTTTTAGAAGCCAAGTGTTTTGGCAAATAAATTAAAGCTGTGTTATCTGTTAACCTGAATAACAGAGCTCTAAGTTATTTAAAGGAAGGAGAAGGGGACGACAGAGGATGAGATGGTTGCATGGTATCACCGACTCAATGGACATGAGTTTGAGTAAACTCTGGGAGTTGATGATGGACAGGGAGGCCTGGTGTGCTGCAGACCATGGGGTCTCAAAGAGTCAGACACAACTGAGCGACCGAACTGAACTGAACTATCTGTTAACCTAGAAACAAGTTTCAGATTGAATAGATTACAGATGGGTAGCAAAGCCAGCAATAAGAAGAGTCTCAAAAGTCCCCAGTGAGTGCTTTGGCTTTTCAGGGATTTTTGTTGCTTCTGTCAGAGAAAGAATGCCTGCTAGTAGAATGTCTCCTGTGAGCCCGTTGTTTGTTCTGTTTGTGATGAGACTTTAAACCTGTGGTGCAATACCAACAATTAGGGGTGGCATGTCTAGATTTTTCTTCCCTAGTCAGAGTATAGTTGGTCACTCTGGGAAGTTTTGGAGAAAAGTGAAAAAAGGGCCAAAGAAATACAGGATTTAGGACCCTTAGGGATGGCATAGACACATCACTTTGCTACAGCATGTTTTGCTTTCTGCCTTGACAAAGTAGCAAGGACAGAGAGTGTAGGACACCACATTCATCTGAGGGTGGCTACTCACATCCATTCCTGTCTCTGTCCCTGACACCACACCGTGCCTTAAGTGCCTCAGAAACTGGGCTCACATGTTCGTTTCCCCCCATACATCATGTTTAGCCCCATAATGCTGGTGGTGAAGAAGGTAGGCTCTGGAGTCTGACAGATCCTGGTGGTCATGAGTGTTGGTTTTCAGGTCTGACAGGTCTGTCTGGGTTCAAAGCCCAGCACTGCTACTCACATACTATGTGATCCTGGGCATGTTTCATGAAATCTACTCCCCTGCCTCCATTCCTCCAGCTGTAAGATGCGAACGATGATGTGCCTGATTCGGGGTTTTGCTGTGAGCCTCAGTTGGGACGATACCTATGAAATGCATCTTACACTGCCTGGCACTTAGAGTAAGGTTAGTATCGCTTGATTTTCCTGGATTGGTCTAGTTCTCTCTGGAAATTTTACAGAAGTGCTTTCAAAAGGACCCCCTGTCTACTCTCATGTGCCCTTCTCAGACTGATCTTTAAAATGGTCCTATTCTGATAAAAACTCATCCGCTTGAACACAATACATGCTGTCTAGTTCATCTCAACTTCAGCTCTTTCTCATGAAACAGCTTCTGAAGTTTTTCTCCATCCTCGTCCTTCCCAGCCTGTCTTCTCTAGGGAGCCTTCCCTGATCACCCTAGCCTACAGGGCTTGTGAACACCCACATAGCTGATGTTCTCCAGCAATTCAACTCCTGTTTCTCCTTGGATCATTCACTTGGCCCTAAACTGTGACAGATCTAAAGCTGTTACAACAGAATTGCCGTCTAACCCCTGTGTCTTATGATAAGTGCTCCAGATTCCTAAGACTGCAGCAAGGCCTAACCAGATTTAGTGAAGAAGAATACAGGATTCCCAGTTAATTTTCATTTCACACAAGCAACAAAGAATATTTTAGTGTGTGTATAACCCACATCTCAAGAGTCTCCTCCAGCACCACAATTTGAAAGCATCAGTTCTTTGCACTCAGCCTTCTTTACAGTCCAACTCTCAGATCAAACCAGTCCATCCTAAAGGAAATCAACCCTGAATATTCATTGGAAGGACTGATAGTGAAGCTGAAGCTCTAATACTTTTGGCCCCCTGATGCAAGGAGCCAACTCATTGGAAAAGACCCTGATGCTGAGAAAGATTGAAGGCAGGAGGAGAAGGGGATGACAGAGGATGAGATGGTTGGATGGCATCACCGACTCAATGGACTTGAGTTTGAGCAAACTCCAGGAGATGGTGAAGGACAGGGAAGCCTGGTGTGCTGCAGTCCACGGGGTCACAGAGTCTGACATGGCTTAGCGACTGAACGAAAGCAACAATATCCCACATATTGTATGTACTTATACTTGAGAATTATTTACTGTTTTTCTGGAATTCCCATTTCCGTGGGTGTCCCATATTTATTTGGCAACCCTAATTGGAAATTGACAAGAAAGGCCCTGAGAGGGCAAAAAGCGAAAGTGAAAGTTAGGTTGCTCAGTCGTGTCCGACTCTTTGCCATGGACTGTAGCCTACTAGGCTCCTCTGGCCATGGGATTTTCCAGCCAAGAGTGGGTTGCCATTTCCTTCTCCAGAGGATCTGCCTGACCCACAGATTGAACCTGGGTCTCCTGCATTGTAGGCAGATGCTTTACCATCTGAGCCACCAGGGAAGTCGAGAGGGCAAAAGAACTGTGGCAAATCATGGGCATGCAAATACTCTGAGACAATTGACTCATTTAACCAGTACCTCTTAACTCACATTGTCATTTGGTTTCTCTACTACCAGGGCCAATGGGTACAGTTGAGTACTGGGTGCTCCCAGCATCGTTTTGTCTTGGGGGTACCATACACTCTGTTGACATTCAGTTCAGTTCAGCTCAGTTGCTCAGTTGTGTCCAATTCTTTGTGACCCATGAATTGCAGCATGCCAGGCCTCCCTGTCCATCACCAACTCCCAGAGTTCACCCAAACCCACGTCCATTGAGTCGGTGATGCCATCCAGCCATCTCACCCTCTGTTGTCCCCTTCTCCTCCTGCCCCCAATCCCTCCCAGCATCAGGGTCTTTTCCAATGAGTCAACTCTTCACATGAATGAGGTGGCCAAAGTACTGGAGTTTCAGCTTTAGCATCATTCCTTCCAAAGAACGCCCAGGACTGATCTCCTTTAGAATGGACTGGTTGGATCTCCTTGCAGTCCATGGGACTCTCAAGAGTCTTCTCCAACACCACAGCTCAAAAGCATCAATTCTTCAGCACTCAGCTTTCTTCACAGTCCAACTCTAACATCCATACATGACTACTGGAAAAACCATAGCCTTGAGTAGACAGACCTTTGTTGGCAAGGTAATGTCTCTGCTTTTTAAGATTTATAAATAACCATTTCCTGGCAGATAGCAGTGCAGTGTCTTACTCTAACAAACTCAACTTATCTTGACAATTTTTTAACAAATAGGATTAAGCATCTTGAGGAAGAGGCATCTTTTTCTAGCTTACACCAAGGTGGCATCTGGCCAGGGGTGGCCCTGTATCCATCGCCGATTAACCATAAGCTGTGCTGCAGTATTTTTCAAATCATGAGCTGTGACCCACGAATGAGTTGGGAAGTCATTTCAGTGGGCCACAACCAATATTAGTCATGGTGCTATGATGATAATGATGGAATAGAATATCGGAATGTGTTTCATGTAATGTGTTGCTGTTGGCAGTTTTGATTTTACTATAGATGTTTGTGTCTACTGGATAAAAATATATTTCTGATTATGTCTCACTATCCAAAATGTTCAAAAGGCACTGATGTGGTGGTGTCCGGGTTCTGCTACAGGCTTACTGTGTAACCTTCAGCAAATGACTTGACGCTTCTGGGCCTCGGTTACCCCATTTGTAATTTGAGGACAATAATTGTACCTGCGTCAAGGGCCACTCTGAGGATTTAATAATTAATCCATGGAAAACACTTAGCGTGGGGCCTGGCATGAGCAGGGAATCAATGCAGTTTTTGCTGTTATTATCAGTGATTAGTCGAGAGGGGAGAGGGTTGGAAGAGACAAGCTCATTAACTGTGGGTGAGCAGTGATAGCTGACAGCCAGATGTGCAAAGAAAGAGAATTCGGAATAATGCAAAAGCAAGCGAGGTACAATGAAGGATCTTCATATTGATGACCCTGAGTCATCGGGAAAAGGTTAAATTATGCCCAGAATGTTCCACTGAATAAAACAAATTCTTAATCCACGAAGACTTTCCAGTGAGGATGATCCGAACAAACAGGGTGAACACTTCACTGAAAATATCAGTTAATTGGACAATTAATTCATATGGAAGTTCTGCTTCTGCTGCAAGTCCAGATAAATGAAATCAGCTGTATTTCTCCTATGAGCATGTCATGACTCCTAGCCATGTTATAGGCTCTCTAAGGGCACAGATTGAACTGTCCATTCCTTCTGTTTCCCCTGCAGAGTCAGCAGGGGACCAAGCACACAGCTGTGAATCCTAGGCCCCTCATTCCTAGGCTAAAAAGTGGGGCATCTCCCCATTCTATGCAGCAGAGCACTTCTGCAAACTGGATCAGATACTAACCCACAGTGTGCATGCAGTGCTGATGGTCTTCTTCCCCTCGCTCCTAGCTAGTTTTGAGAGATGGGAGCAGGGGTGGTTAGTTTGCAGCTGTTCTCTGTCATAAGGAGCGTACCTGCTTGCTGCCGCTGCTGCTGCTAAGTCGCTTCAGTCGTGTCCGACTGTGCAACCCCATAGACGGCAGCCTACCAGGCTCCCCCGTCCCTGGGATTCTCCAGGCAAGAACACTGGAGTGGGTTGCCATTTCCTTCTCCAATGCATGAAAGTGAAAAGGGAAAGTAAAGTCGCTCAGTCGTGTCTGACACGTAGCGACCCCATGGACTGCAGCCTACCAGGCTCCTCCGCCCAAGGGATTTTCCAGGCTAATGTGTGCCAAATGCTCACACTGTGTGTATGTGTGTGTATGGGGGAGAGAGAGAGAGAGACTATACTAGAACTTCAGAACTTTATTAGACTGGTCATTCGTAATTTGTGAGTGTGAAGACGCCTTTTTATTTTAATATTTTATTTTAAAATTAAAGTTTTTATTGATGTACAGTTGATTTACAAGATTGTGTTCATTTCTGGTGTACAGCAAAGTGATTGATTCAGTTATACATATATATATTCTTTTCCATTATGGTTTATCAGAAGATATTGAATATAGTTCCCTCTGCTATACAGTAGGACCTTGTTTATCTGTTATATATATAATACTACCTATCTGTTAATCCCAAAGTCCTAACTTATCCCTCCCCTTACCACTCAATTCTGTGGCTTCCAACCCAGTTCTCTTCCTTTTGCCACTTGTTCTTAGGCAAATATTTCCTCCTGCAGGAAGTTTTCAGGTTCTGCTTGTGCAAAATACATGTACAATAAATAAGTAAACAAATGGTTTTCTACTTTTCACTCCCCTTGATATACACCCCAGTAAACATCATACTGACCGTCCTATCTTACTTCTTTGTGTACACCATTTTACCTAAATGAGACTACAGAATGCAAATTTCTACTGTGGACACTTTTATTTGAAAAATGTACAGCTTGTTTTTTTACATGCCATACCACCCCCACAAAGGTAACTGATTTGAACAACCCAGTACATACCTTTCAATGCCTCCTTCCATGCTTACATAGTTATCTAGAATTTACATTCCACACACATAAGGGATGTTTTGGACATTTTACTTACAACAGTGGCATCCTAGTATATGTGCTACTACATCTTGCTTTTCTCACTTAACAATACACCATGGAAACCACATCGTTCTGTTAAGTGTTGGTACAAAAGGCCATGGTTTGGATGTACAATTCACAAACATTCCTTCCATTTCCAATGCTTTTATTCCTGTAGACTAGATCCCCAAGAGTGGCATTGCTAGGTTGAAATGTATCTATATTTTTAATTTTAGTAGATAATACCAGTTCCCTCCAGATGAGCTGTAAGAATTCATTTTTCCACCAGCAATATAAAAGAGTACACTTTCTCCAGCATTTCAGCATTCACTTTGGTAAAAAACAAATTTAGGATGACCCTTCAATTTGTTATCAGCTATTTGTCGGCTCAGATTGTGAGATAGTTTGAACACAGAAAATATTCAAGTAGACTCATCTTCTAAGCCAGAGCCCTGTATAGAAAATTGCTTTGATTTTATCCATTTTACCTTTGTGCAGCTTGGGCTAGTCATCAACATGATAGCTACCAGTTGCTAAGAGCTTCCGTGGCATCCAGCTTTAACTTAGCACTAATTTAAACCTTAGAACTATTGGGAAACACTTATTCCTTCCATTTTACAAATGAAGAGATATAAGCACAGTGCAGTTGAGAAACATAACAAAGGTTATATAACCAGGAGGTGACAAAATACATCTAAGTGCTACATGGGACTCTCAACTATGGTGTCACTAGACTTTGGTGTGTATACCTTTGGGCTATTGGAGCTTGAAGCTAGGCCTGATATTTGTAAGGGTGCTCTTTTGCCCTTTATAAGATAGTGAAAAGTGAACTGCAGATACATCCAAGGTCCCAAGTACCCCATGTTTGCACTGGGGCAAACATTCACTGGATATGGACTGCTCTGTCTTGCAGACTGTCAGAAGTTAAAGCCCCTCCTCAGGGGCACAGAGCATCCCCCAGCCTAGGGAGATCATGGTCCCAGGATGAGAGGCTGGAGTCAAAGGGTGCAGCAGGAATTGGGAGGCTGGATTTTTATCTCCTGTCCCTGGGCAGAATTGCTGTCATCCAGAAACTGGATATCTTCCCTTAGGTGTTCTTCCTTCATGGCCATGTTGTTGCTCAATTTTTCCAGCCTATCTTAACAAAACAAGGCAACCTTCTGGGGAAAAAGTCTTGGAGCAACCAGTCTCCAAGCTTTGAGTATGTTTTCATCCCTGCAGTTGTTTCTGTGCCATCAAGACAAGATCATGATGCATTCTTTAATGTCACTGTGTAGCACAAATACTTATACAAATAGATTCGCAGAGGCCATTATTTCCTTGGCACCAAATCTCAGCCAAATACTCCTCATGAGAGACAGTGAAAGACACATTACAATTCTACCCCAAGAGATACATATAGAGAGTTAATCAGATGCATATTGGTCATCAAACAAAGAGAATCACTGATATTAATGCTTTAGCTGGAAATTGTTTCACCAAGAAAGGGTAATCAAAATAACAATCATTTATTTATTGAGTACCCAGTAAATGGCAGTTGATCCACATACATTATTTCATTTGATTTTTACCACAACCCTAAAGAGGTAGATACCATTACTGTGACCATTTTGCAGATGAATCAGTTAAGGCTTGGGGAAGTTAAGTGGCTTTCTGTCTAAGATCTTATAATGAGTAAGCAGTAGAAGCTGAGATTGGAAACCATGAGTGTCTTAGCCATCCTTAGCCTCCCCCTCCCCCTTAGCCTGCTCAGGCTTATTGGAAGCATCCCTTTTCTTGGACAACTGTGTCCAAGTATCATCAGACATTCATAATGACAACATTTTCCATATATTTAAGACCTGTGATGAGCTAAGCACTTCATATCTATCCTATTCAGTCTGCATGACTCCAAAACCGGTGCTGTTTGTTCTTTGTTCTCCACTACTCTCAGATGGGAATACCAGACCACCAGACCTGCCTGCTGAGAAACCTGTATGCAGGTCAGGAAGCAACAGTTAGAACTGGACATGGAACAACAGACTGGTTCCAAATAGGAAAAGGAGTATGTCAAGACTGTATATTGTCACCCTGCTTATTTAACTTATATGCCAGAGTACATCATGAGAAACGCTGGGCTGGATGAAGCACAAGCTGGAATCAAGATTGCCAGGAGAAATATCAATAACCTCAGATATGCAGATGACACCACGCTTAGGGCAGAAAGTGAAGAGGAACTAAAAAGAACTAAAAAGCCTGTTGATGAAAGTGAAAGAAGAGAGTGAAAAAGTTGGCTTAAAGCTCAACATTCAGAAAATAAGATCATGGCATCTGGTTCCATCATTTCATGGCAAATAGATGGGGAAACAGCAGAAACAGTGCCTGACTTTATTTTTGGGGGGCTCCAAAATCACTGCAGATGGTGACTACAGCCATAAAATTAAAAGACGCTTACTCCTTGGAAGAAAAGTTATGACCAACCTAGACAGCATATTAAAAAGCAGAGACATTACTTTGTCAATAAATGTCCATCTAGTCAAGGCTATGGCTTTTCCAATAGTCATGTATGGATGTAAGAGTTGGACTATAAAGAAAGCTTAGGGCAGAAGAATTGATACTTTTGAACTGTGGTGTTGGAGAAGATGCTTGAGAGTCTTTTGGACTGCAAGGAGATCCAGCCAGTCCATCCTAAATGAAATTAGTCCTGGGTGTTCATTGGTAGGACTGATGTTGAAGCTGAAACTCCAATACTTTGGCCACCTGATGTGAAGAGCTGACTCATTTGAAAAGATCCTGATGCCGGGAAAGATTGAGGGCGGGAGGAGAAGGGGACGACAGAGGATGAGATGATTGGATGGCATCACAGACTCAATGGACATGAGTTTGGGTAAATTCTGGGAGTTGGTGATGGACAGGGAGGCCTGGTGTGCTGTGGTTCATGAGGTTGCAAAGAGTCAGACACGACTGAGTGACTGAACTGACTGACTGACTCCATCTCTCAAAAGGATTGATCCTTTTGAACTGTGGTGTTGGAGAAAACAATTGAGAGTCCTTTGGACTGCAAGGAGATCAAACAAGTCCAGCCTAAAGGAAATCATTTCTGAATATTCATTGGAAGGACTGATGCTGAAGCTGAAACTTCAATACTTTGGCCACCTGATGCAAAGAACTGACTCCTTGGAAAAGACCCTGATCCTGGGAAGGATTGAAGGCAGGAGGAGAAGGGGACGACAGAGGATGAGATGGTTGGATGGCATAACTGACTCAATGGACATGAGTTTGGGCAATCTCCGGGAGTTGGTGATGAACAGGGAAGCCTGGCATGCTACAGTCCATGGGTCGCAAAGAGTCAGGCATGACTGAGGGACTGAACTGAACTGAACTCCATCTCTAGAAGTAAAGTTTCCCTCTATAGAACAAAACTGTGTGCTTCATGTTATTTACAAAGACGACTGTAGCTCATCACAGATGGGTCTTGTGTCTGAGTCTTGTGAAATATAAAACATACTTAGCCATTACATCTTGTCTGTAAGCCCCAAGGAACATTATAGAAATTAGACTGACAGATCTGTTGACCAAAGTCCTCAAGGGAGATTCTTTCTGTGGTGAAAAGCAGTAATGACCATGGAATAACTTACAGTGTAGTGGTGGGAAATGGGAAGAAAATTTTCAAAACACAGTCTCTAGAAGTTCCAGCTCTCCCGTTTGTCAGCTGTGTCCCCTTGCATAAAAGAGGATGCAAAACCTTTATAAGCTCACATGAATGTAAGAGGTGATCAGACTGTGAATACACATGTCCTCAACCAGTCTTTTTCATATTAGAGTCAAGGGCTAAGGCCCCCAAACTTTGCCTTTAAAGTGAGACTTAACCTCAGCCTGTTCTGCCTCCTGAGCTCTAGTTCTCCTTGCCTATTCTGCCTGAAATGCCTGCCATTTAAAATAATTAATTGTATTCAGACCTGACTGAATACTTGAATCATGTGGGAAGCTCTGAGAGCAAGCTTATCATTCACTGCTGCTGCTGCTGCTAAGTCGCTTCAGTCGTGTCCGACTTTGTGCGACCCCATAGACGGCAGCCCACCAGGCTCCCCTGTCCCTGGGATTCTCCAGGCAAGAACACTGGAGTGGGTTGCCATTTCCTTCTCCCTGTCATTCACTAGGCATCCATTAAGTGAAAGGTGCTTTGTATACATTATCTCATTGGAATTTATCATAATCCTAATGAGGTAGATGCCATTGTTCAGCCCATTTACAGTTGAGTCAAATGGGCCTTGTTCTCTCCCCTAGAGACTTTGATTTCATTGACCTGGGGTCTCAGAATTTTTAAAAAGTTTTCCGAGTTTATTATAATGGTAGACAGGATGGCAGATCCTAACTAAGAGACTGATGGACACTGTTATGGACTGAATATTTGTGTCTCTTCTAAATTGTTGAATTTGGGCCACTCCTAAATATGTTGTCCTTACCTCCAATGTTATGGTATTTGGAGGTGAGCCTAGGACTAGATGAGGTCATGAGGGTGGGACCCTCACAAAGGGATTAGTGCCCTTATAAGAAGAAGACAGAGAGCTCCCCCTTTTCTCTCCTTTCTCTCTCCCTCTCTCTCTCTCTCACACACACACACCTGTGTTTACCAATATCATAATTACAGATTCAAAAATAAAATGATAGATTCAAGATGCTAAGTCTCAAACAAGATAAGCCCAATGAAATTGACACCAAGATATATTATAGTCAAATTTCTGAAAACTAAAGACAAAATACCTTGAAAGCAGTGAGAGAAAAAACTATGTTCACTATAAGGGAAAGCAACTTTAATAACAGTGGATTTCTTATCTGAACTCTGGAGGACAAAAGGATGTAAGATTGCATGTTTCAGTGCTGAAAGAAACATACTGTTGATCAAGGATTTACATTGAGAATTAGTATCCTTCATGAATGAATGGGAAATCAAGACATTTTCAGGTGAAGGAAAACTAAGAATATTTGTTGCCAGCATATTTTTTAAAAGAATGGCTAAAGAAAGTTTTCTAAACAGAAAGAAATGATAAAAAAAAAAAAAGTATTTCAGAATATCAGGAAGGAAGAAAACTCTTAGAATTTACTCTCTTCACAACTTTCTTATATAGCATGCACCGGGCACTTCCCTGGCAGTCCAGTGGTTAAGACTGTGCAGAGGACACAGAGTCAATCCCTGGTAGGGGAATTAAGATCCCACATGCCACTTGGTGCAGCCTAAAAATTAAAAATAATTAACATGCAGCAGAGTTAACTATATTTATCATGTTGTATGTTATATCCCTATTTTTAAAAATAGTCTTTCTGTTCTGTTCTCTCTCTCTTCTTCTCCAGGATTCCCAAAGTTCATATGTTTCTCTTGATGTGTCCCATAAGTCCCATAGGGTTTCTTCACTCTTTTTCATTCTTCTTATTTTTTGTTCCTCTGGATAATTTCAGATGACCATTTTTGAGTCCATTGATTCTTTCTTCTGCTTGATTGAGTCTGCTGTTGAAGGTCTCAAATTTTTCTATTCAGTCACTGTATTCTTCAATTCTTCAGCTCTAGGTTTTCTGGGATTTTTTCTTTTTTCTTTTTTTTAATGGTTTCTACTTGGTGGATTATCATTTGTTTATGCATTGTTTTCCTAATTTTGTTTAGTTATCTTTTGTGTTCTTGTAATTTGCTGAACTTCTTTAAGTTGAGGAGGATTTTTCTGAATTCTTTATCACACAATTTGTAGATCTTCACTTCTTTAGGGTCAATTATTGGCTCTTTATTAGTTTCCTTTGGTGGTATCTGATTTTTATTTATAAATAATCTGATGTATTATTTCCTTTGGTTTACCTGATTTTTCATGATCCTTATTATCCTTACATTGGTGTCTGTACATCTGAGGAAGTGGTCTCTTCTTGCAGTTGTTAGAGGATCATTTCTGTAGGGAAATAACTTCAGCAGTCAGCTTACCTTCAGTTCTGCCTGGGTCATCTGGTGGGATTTTCTGTCCAGGTCTCTAATTGGATGAGGCTACTGCCTGTGTTCTGAGGTCAGGTGGTGGCAGCTGTTGGGCTCCATGGTCACACACACTCCTGCTGGTTGGGCTTTGCCTTCAAAAGGGGCTGCTTGCTGGTTTCCCTGGTGGGGTCTGGTTACTGGCCGGGCTCTGCAGTCATGCAGGGCAACTAGTTGTGCTCTGCAATCACATCTGATCAGCTAGGGTTGCAGGCTGTGTTTCCTGAAAGGGTAGTTTTACTGGCAGCATGGCCAGATGGGGCTGCAGATAGGGTTTTGGGATTGGATGAGGTCTCAGTCTGTGATATGCAATCAAGTGGGGCCACATTCTGTCCCCTGAATTTGGGCGGGTCTGCAGACTGGGCTCTGCAGTTATGCAGGTAGCTGTCCATGCTCCAC
>SJXQ01002785.1:29352-68909 GCA_006408695.1 Aepyceros melampus
GCTCCACTGCTAAATGAGTTTGCAGTTTGAGTTTCCTGGTTAGATGGGGCCTCCAATTGTACCTAAAAGTTGGGTGCCACTGGAGAGTCTGTTTCATGGTTGGGTGGGGCTGCTTCCCAGACTTCCTGGTTAGGTGAGGGCATGGGCTTTGCTCAGCAATTGATCAAGCTTTGCTGCTGGAGGGCCCTGTAGGCTGGGCTCTGAAGATGCCTAGGGTCACTCTTTGGGCTTTCTGTTCAGGTGGGATGAGAACTTATGATCTGCAGTTCTTTAGGGCTTTTGGCTTGGCTCTCTGCCCAGGTAGGGCTATAAGATGAGCTCTGCAGTTGCCTAGCATCTATAGCCAGTCTCCCTGGTCAGGGCCCACTTCTTGCTAAAACTTGTACTTTAGGAACATCAAATTGCTCTGATCTCACCTTAAACTTAACCTGCTGGTTGTCACTTCAGGGCCCTGGTTTATGCTGTTACTCTGATTTGACCTCTCTAGGAAATATTCCCTGACATCTCCAGTCTAGGTTATGTGATCTTCGTCTGTGCTTCCACGGCACACATGCATTACTTTATCACTGCACTGTTGTGCATTATTTAAATGACACTGTCCCTCTCCTCAATATCTTTTGAGCTCCTTGTGGGAAGGAAATGGCTCTGATCGATTATGATGTATGTTGCATTTGTCTCAGGGCTTGTGTGTTTACCATTTCACACAAAGAAACGTGAACCCATACACGACCCAAGTGTGGTTAGTATATTGTTAATGGGTTGATTGATTCCTTCAAACAAGGAATAGTATTTATTTGAAGTAAATGGTTTCTATATTTAAAAATCTGAGGTGAAGAATTGTTTGGGCACTGCTTCTGCTAAGTTGCTTCAGTTGTGTCTGACTCTTTGGCACCTTATAGACTGTAGCCTGCCAAGCTCCTCTGCCCAAGGGATTCCCTAGGCAAAAATACCAGAGTGGGTAGCGATGCCCTCCTCCAGGGGATCTTCCCTACCCAGGGATCAGACCCATATCTCTTATATCTCCGGACTGGCAAGTGACTTCTTTACCACTAGTGCCACCTGGGCATTGCTTAACTGGAATCAAATTAGAGAATCATGACTTTCAATATCAGCAGAGGCAATGTAAACTTAAAATTTTGAGAGTGAGAATCCATTGGATAGTATCCCAGTTTCCCTTCCTTCTCATGCCCTCCTACACATTTACCTAACAGACAAACAAACTCCCTGACCTCAGCAGTCAGCCCTAAATATTACCTTCTCCTAGGTCTTAGAGAAAGACTTCTTTGCCTTGTTACTAAGAAAAAAAAGAGAGGTCCTTACCCTCTTTCCACAAACTCCCAGAGTCCAGCTTTGCAAAGAGTCCCACTAACTGTGCCCTTTTTATGTCTTCATGGAAATTGAGCTTAGCATTTTTTCTTTAATCAGTTTTGTAAAGATTCAGTTCAGTTCAGTTCAGTTGAGTCAGTCAGTCATGTCCAACTCTTTGCGACCCCATGAACTGCAGCACGCCAGGTCTCCCTGTCCATCACCAACTCCCGGAGTCTACTCAAACTCATGTCCATCGAGTCGGTGATGCCATCCAGCCATCTCATCCTCTGTAATCCCCTTCTCCTCCTGCCCCCAATCCCTCCCAGCATCAGGGTCTTTTCCAATGAGTCAACTCTTCGCATCAGGTGGCCAGTATACTGGAGTTTCAGCTTTAGCATCAGTCCTTCCAATGAACACCCAAGACTGATCTCCTTTAGGATGGACTGGTTGGGCGTCCTTGCAGTCCAAGGGACTCTCAAGAGTCTTCTCCAACACCACAGTTCAAAAGCATCAATTCTTCAGCACTCAGCTTTCTTCAGAGTTCAACTCTCACATCCATACATGACCACTGGAAAAACCATAGCCTTAACTAGATGGGCCTTTGTTAGCAAAGTAATGTCTCTGCTTTTTAATATGCCATCTAGGTTGGTCATAACTTTCCTTCCAAGGAGTAAGCATAGTTTGATTTCATGGTTGCAGTCACCATCTGCAGTGATTTTGGAGCTCCAAAAAATAAAGCTGACACTATTTCCACCGCTTCCCCATCTATCTGCCATGAAGTGATGGGACCAGATGCCATGATCTTAGTTTTCTGAATGTTAAGCTTTAAGCCAACTTTTTCACTCTCCTCTTTCACTTTCATCAAGAGGCTTTTTAGTTCCTCTTCACTTTCTGCCATAAGGGTGGTGTGATTTGCATATCTGAGGTTATTGATATTTCTCCTGGCAATCTTGATTCTAGCTTGTGCTTCTCCCAGCCCAGCATTTCTCATAATGTACTCCATATTAATACAGCAACAAAACTATGGTTCTTCCTATGTATAGTCAAAGCTTTGGTTTTTCCAGTAGTTATGTATGGATGTGAGAGTTGGACCATAAAGAAGGCTGTACTGAAAAATTGATGATTTCAAACTGTAGTGCTGGAGAAGAGTTGTCACTTGGACAGCAAGGAGATCAAATCAGTCAGTCCTAAAGGAAATCAACCCTGCATATTCATTGGAAGGACTGATGCTGAAGCTCCAATACTTTGGACACCTGATGCAAACAGCCAGCTCATTGGAAAAGACCTTGATGCTGGGAAACATAGAAGGCAGGAGTAGAAGGGGATGAAAGAGCATGAAATTGTTGGATGGCATCACCGACTCAATGGACATGAGTTTGAACAAACTCTGGGAGATAGTGAAAGACAAGGAAGCCTGGAGTGCTACAGTCCATGGGGCAAAGAGTCGGGCATGACTTAGTGACTGAGCAACAACAATGCAGCAATGTTCTCTTACTTGTCATGCTGAATGTTGACTAGACAAAATAGGAGATGTCTCCAAGCAGTCATTTTTGGTTGGAAAGATTCTGTTCTAAGGCTTGTTCACTCCAGTGAAGCAGGCTGTGCAATTATCTGCTTTAATGATATGTCTGGGAGTGAACTGGGTCAGGGACTTTGATACTTGCCCACTTTCTAACAACAATATCCTTTCTAAAAATGCTGGCAAATATTTCCCTTCAAAATAGCTTGGCATTATTATAGTTTTTTCAAGCCAAAATATATGGAGCTTTTTTAACTCTGATGCTTATTCTTCCAGGAATAATACTGAGAAGCATGTTTTGAAAACCTGCTTTTTGGAGACTTTTGTCTTTTACATAACTGATGTGGCCAATTTATAATATGAAAGGCTTCAGAAATCAAATAATACCAACAGATTTTGCTCAAGATTTACAGTTCTCTGTGTAAATCTTCTTTTATAAGAACTGATGAACAGTAGATTGCTATGTAGGAGTCAATAGTACCAATGAGCAAGAATCAGTTTGTTCTTATTTTTAGTAAAATCAAAAGAAAACTCTTCTGATCTTAGAAGAAATGTTTTCAGTTTTTCACCAGTGAGTATGATGTTGGTCATGGGTTTGTAATAAATGACCTTTATTATGTTGAGGTATGTTCCCTCTGTGCCCACTTTCTGGAGTATCAGTTGATCATAAATTGATGTTGAACTTTATTAAAAGCTTTTTTCTGCCTCCTTTGAGATGATCAGATGATTTTTATTCTTCAATTTGTTAATGTGGTGTATCACATTGATTGATTTGCATATATCCTTACATCCCTGGGATAGATCCCACTTAATCCTGCTATATGATCCTTTTAATGTAATGTTGAATTGAGTTTGTTAATATTTCATTGAGGATTTTTGCATGTACGGTCATCAGTTGTATTGGCCTGTCATTTTCTTTTTGTGTGATTTCTTTGTCTGGTTTTGGTACCAGGGTGATCTGTCTCCTAAAGTAAATGAAACAAAAGCAAAAATAAACAAATGGGACCTAATTAAACTTAAAAGCTTTTGCACAGCAAAGGAAACCATCAACAAAATGAAAAGACAATCTACTGAATGGTAGAAGATATTTGCAAATGATATTTCAAATGATAAAGGGTTAATATTTCAATGTATATAAACAGCTCATAGAGCACAATATCAAAAACACAAATGACCCAATTAAAAAATGGAAAGAAGACCTAAATAGACATTTTTCCAAAGAGGACATGCAGATGGCCAATAGGCACATGAAAAGATGCTCAAACCACGAATAATCAAGAAAATGCAAATCAAAACTACAGTGAATATCACCTCACACCTGTCAGAATGGCTGTCATCAAAAAGAACACAAATAACAAATGTTGGAAAGGATGTGGAGAAAAGGGAACCCTCCAAAATGTTGGTGGGAATGTACATTAGTACAGCCACTGTGGAAAACAGTATGGAGGTCTCTCAAAAAATGAAAAATATAACCACCAAATGACCCAGCAATTCCACTTCTGGGTATATATCCAAACACAAAGACACTAATTTGAAAAGATACATGTACCCCAATGTTCATAGCAGCATTATTTACAATTGCCAAGGTATGGAAGAAACCTAAGTGTCTATCGGCAGATGAGTGGATAAAGAAAATGTGGTATATATGTACAATGCAATACAACTCAGTCATAAAAAAATAAGGAAATTTTGCCATATGCAGTAGCATGGATGGACTTGGAAGGCATTATGCTAAGTGAAATATGTCAGAGAAAGACAAACAGTGTATGATATCACTTATTAATATATTCAGAATCTAAAAAAATACAACAAACTAGTGAATAGAGCAAAAAATAAGCAGACTCAGAGATACAGAGAACAAACCAATGGGGAGAGGGATGCAGGATGGGCAATATAGTTAGAGGGTAAAAGGATTACTATGGGATTATTTGAAATCTCATGCATGAAAATAAAAAAAAAAATTCAAAAGCAGTAACAAGTGAAAAATCTTTCTTTCAATAAAAATATATGATTCAAGTCCATTAAAATGAAAATTAAATCGATTCATAAATTTAAAAAAGAGAGAACTCTCTTCTGAAGGATTTATAAATCTATAAATTATATACCAAAATCAGCAGTATTTTTAAGAATGCAAGTGAGTTGTTGATAAACGACTCTGTGTGTGTGTATACTAAGTTGCTTCAGTTGTGTCCAACTCTATGGGACCCTATGGACTGTAGCCCACCAGGCTCCTCTGTCAATATGGATTCTCCAGGCAAGAATACTGGATTGCCACGCCCTCTTCCGGGGTTCTTCCTGACACAAGCAACGAACCCACGTCTCTTGACTGATACTCAGTAACTTCATCATGACAGGATACATTATTACAGGGGAGGAATCCACCTCCAGTATTTTGCCTTCAAAAGTTACATTTAAACTCCTCTATGAAATAACTTCAATTGAAGGAAACAGATTGGTATAAGGATTAGTTGTGTTTTGCAACTGGCCATCATTATTTGACTCATAGAAATACAGAGAAAACTAACTTCTTAAAGAAAGCATCAAAATCTGTAAGCATCTGCAGGCTAACAGTTGATTCTTACATGAATTGGCTGACAAGAAGGTTACTCAACCCACATGACTAAAATGGGTTACAAATTTACTGGAAATTAGGGGTGTGCATGTGTGTGTGTGTGTTTGTGTGTGTGTGTGTGTGTGTGTGTGTTTGGCAACAAGGAATGGAAAGTAACTGCAGCAAATTCCTTTACTGACCTTCTCTTCTTAGGTCCTCCAAACATTATCTCACTGTGTCTTGCTTTCTGTGATTTTACTTGTATTGTTTTCTGCTCATGTCCCAATTCTAGGCCAGGCCCAATTCTCAACATCATCGGACACCTGTGATCATTATTAGGCATATGTTTGGCAATGAACATGTGTCAAAGTCTATGGTAGACATGTTATAGACATGAGAACATTTATTCTTCATGAAATGTTGTAAGATTGGTGGAGAGTGATAGATAATTTGAAGAAATAAACAAGAACCAGATCAGGTAGGAACTTTTTGGCCATAGCAGGAATTTAGATTTTATTCTGAATATTAAAGGATGTCACTGGAGGGTTTGGAGCCAAGGAATGATGCAGTCTGATTTATACCATAATGCAAATCCTCTGCTTGGACAATAGAGTAAGGACAGAAAAGGGTTAGGAGCAGAAGCATGGAAATCAGTAAGGAGGTTATTTAAATGATCCAGACAAAAGAGACTGGTATCTTTGATCATAGAGATAATGATGGGAGTGGTAAGAAATGCCTAGATTCTAAGTATATTGTAAGAAGAAAGGGTTGACAGTTCTTGGCTCTTGGATTCAATGTAGGGTGGTACATGGTTTAAGATAGTTTAAGGTTTAAGATGACTCCAAGCCTTTTTTGCCTGAGCAACTGGGTAAACGATGGTGCCATTTATTGTGATGAGGAACACTCTGGGGGAAGATTTGAAGTGAGAATTAAAAAAATCAAGGGTTTAATTTTAGGCACATAAAGTTTGAGATGCTTATCAAATATACCAAGGAGAGGTCAGTTAAGTAGTTGGAAATATGAATCTAGAGCTCAGGAAAATTTAACTGCTACACTTTCTCCCAGTGCTAGGGGCTAGAACATTATAGGAAGCTCTTAGCCTAGGGTGGTAGAAAGACCAACGATCAACTTTGTTATGAGGAACTAAATCAAGCTGCCACTGGCTGTGCTATATGTTCAATATCACTAAATAACAGAAATCTTTAGAATCTGTAGTAAGACCTGGTTCTGGACTACAATCTTGGGAACCCTGTAGGATCAACACAAAATATCAATAAAAGGCAATATGGAACCTAAAGAGTGTGGGAGAGGAACAAAATTATATTCTATTCAAAATGAGTCTCCACACCAAAATTTCAAAACACACTAAAAAAATCTACGCTAAGTAATAAAACAAGGGAAATAAACAATCAGAATATGAATTTATCCAGGAGGAAATGATTTAATGAAAAGGCATGTCAAAGATTTTTTTTAAGCGTGTTGATGATGGTCAAAGAGCTATACAATTTTATTCAAAAATAGAAAATTGTGAAACAAGAAGAAATTGAATAAATGAAAATGAGACCCAGTGGATATGAAAGAACCAATTAGAAGTTGTGGAAAGAAAAATAAAGTCATTTAATTAATAAGAACCTATTGTATAGCACAGGGAACTCTACCCAGTACTCTGTAATGATCTATATGGAAAAAGAATCTAAAAAAGAGGGGATATTTGTATATGTATAAAGGATTCACTTTGCTGTACACCTGAAATTAATACAGCATTGTAAATTGACTATCTTTAATAAAAATCAATTTTAAAACTTAAGAAATAAAATAAAGAGAGTATAAACTTTGGATTGGACACAGAGAAAATAGCAAAGTGAAAGAATGTACTGAGGAATTATAAATGTAATGTGGAAAGAGAGGATATTTTTAAAATATAACAGTGAGGAGAGATTGAAAGACTTCAACAAATATCCTGCAGGATTTTGTGAGATGGTGAAGAGGATTTCTGAGAAATAATCTATTTGCTGATACAATAACACAAAAATTTCAGTACTGAAGAAACATCTGAGTCCTCAGTTCTGGAGTATACTTCAGGTATTAAGCAGAATAAATGAAAAATAAATACATAGCTAGACACATCAAAGTAACTCTGTAGAACATAAAGGATTAACACTTTAAAAACTACCAGAAAGAAAAAATTGATTACTTTTGAAGTAACAGCAGTTAGACTCATGGTTAAAAAAACAGGTATTACCCTCAAAGTGCTAAAGAAAAGTAATTCTCATGAGTAAGGGTAGAATAAAATAATTTTTAGGTATGCAAAGACTCAGCAAATTTAGAAACAAGAAACAATCATCTCACTAGAGAAACTCATAAAAGATATACTTACTAGGAAGAAAGGGAAAATTTAAGATACAGGAAAATGGTTAAAACAGAAATAGGTAACATGTATTGATAAATTTGGACTTCCCAGGTGGCTCAGTGGTAAAAATTCTGCATGCCACTACAGGAAACATGGGTTCAATTCCTGAGTCAAGAAGATCCTCTGGAGTGGCAACCCACTCCAGTATTCTTGCCTGGAGAATTCCATGGACAGAGGACCCTGGTGGGCTACACTTCATGGGGTTTCAAAAAGTTGCAACTTAGCAACTAAAACAACAACATTGATATATTTAATTAATTGGATGTAAAAACTGCTTTTGATGGTTAAGAAAATGTAAAATTAAGCATGCTGTAGAGAAAATCTGTAATGTTGGGGTGTTCAATTTGTAGTTACGCTAAAACCTGTGTCATATTGGGTAGGTGATTTAAATTCTAAGTAACTGTAGACTATGTCAGAAAAAGGTACAGTTTTGTATGTTCTTAAAATATTAAGGGTAACTGGTTTTAAAAAGCTAAAAGTAGTGTGTATAGCTATAAAATATGTAAAGAAAAATAGAAAATTTTGTAACTCCAACTGAAAGTAGAAAAGGAGAAAACTGAAACAAGGAAAATGGTGCTAAACAGAAATCACAAAAGATGACAAAAATATTTCTAAAAATGTCAATAATCACCATGTGAACAGATTCAGTTTATCTAAGTGGAAGAAGAGATTGTCAGATTATTTATCAAAAAAAGTAAAGCTAATATGCTGTGTGCAAGATACGTACCTAAAACCAAATCAAGAATGTTGAAATTAGATCAATAAAACAAAAATATGCCATGTTAATGCTAACCAAAAAAAGGCTAGTGAAGCAAAACAATATCAAATAAAATAGAATATGAGAGAAAACATGTTAATAGATATAAAGAGGAATGTTGCATTAAAACACAGCAATTAGATATAATAATCATGGATTTGTATGCCCCTAACAACATAACCTTGAAATGGGTACAGTAAAACTGCTAGACATACAGGGAGAATTTAGAAAATTCATAATTATAGTGAGAGATTTTAGCATACCTCTCTTCAAAACAGGAACAATCAACTGGTATAATTTTCCAGAAGAGATTCCAAAATCATTCAGGATGCTAAGAATCAGAAAAATCTTGAAGTTACATGGGAAAAGATAATCAACAGATGCCAAATACAGGATGATGTAGTTGATGAAATTATCTGGTGACGGTTTTAAAGCAGCTTAAAAAGGCTCTGATAAGTAAGGGCAGATGTTTTTGAAATAAATAGAAGACAAAAAACTCAGGAAAAAAAATGTAAAGGAGAAGTAAATGGGAGATTGATTAATTAATTTTACAGATGGAAATATTGAGCTGAAGAATACAATTACCAAAATTTAAAAGTTCACTGCCTGGACTGAAGAGAATGGAGATGATGGTGTAAAGAGTCAGTGTTCTTGAGAAAAATCAACAAGAATAATACTCTGAGCAACAGAGGGAAAAAAAGATTGTAAGAAAAATGAACAAGGCTTCAGGGATTTGTGGACCAATGCCAAAAAGTTTAATATTTATGTAATCTGAGTCCCAAGAGGTGAGGAATATGTGAGTCAGGAAGCATATTTGAAGAAATAGTGACTGAAAACTTTCCAAATTTGATGAAAGACATAAACCAAGAGATTATAAAAATTCATAGAACCTCTAGCAGTATTCATAAAATTAAAAAATGATAAATTAGGCTTCATCAAATTTAAAAATATTAGCTATGAGAAAGACACTACAGCCTGGGAGAAAATATTTGCAAGTCACATATCCAACAAAGAACTTGTAGCCAGTATATGTAAAGAATTCTTCAGTTCATTTCAGTTCAGTCACTCAGTCGTGTCTGACTCTTTGTGACCCCATGGACTGCAGCATGCCAGGCCTCCCTGTCCATCACCAACTCCCAGAATTTACAGAAACTCATGTCCATTGAGTCAGTGATGCCATCCAACCATCTCATCTTCTGTCGTCCCCTTCTCCTCTCACCTTCAATCTTTCCCAGCATTGGGGTCTTTTCAAATGAGTCAGGTCTTTGCATCAGGTGGCCAAAGTACTGAGGTTTCAGCTTCAACATCAGTCCTTCCAATGAATATTCAGGGCTGATTTCCTTTAGGATGGACTGGTTGGATCTCCTTGCAGTCCAAGGGACTCTCAAGAGTCTTCTCCAACACCACAGTTCAAAAGCATCAATTCTTTGGCACTAAGCTTTCTTTGCAGTCCAACTCTCACATCCATACATGACTACCGGAAAAACCATACCCTTGAGTAGATGGACCTTTGTTGGCAAAGTAACATCTCTGCTTTTTAATATGTTGTCTAAGTTCATCATAACTTTTCTCTTTAAGAGTTAAAGAACTCTTAAAAACCAAGTAATAAGGAAACAAATAAGCCAATTTTATATAAAGGGCAAAAGATTTTAAGAGAAACTTTATGAAAGAACATATGCATGCTTAGTCCCTCAGTCGTGTCCGACTGTCTGTGACCCCATGGACTGCAGCCTGCTAGACTCCTCTGTCCATGGGGGTTCTTCAGGCAGGAATATTGGAGTGGATTGCCATGCCATGTATGGCAAATAAGCATATTGGCCATTACAGAAATGTAAGTTAAAACCATAATGGGACACCATGACACATACATTAAAATGGGTAAAATTTTAAAAGATTGGTCATCTCAAGTGGTGAGAATGTAGGGGAACTGGCACTCTCATATAATGTTGGCAGAACAATCACTTTGGAAGAAAANCTGAACTGAAATGTTCCATTGTATATATGTACCACAGCTTCTTTATCCATTCATCTGTCAATGCGTATCTAGATTGCTTCCATGTCCCGGTAAATAGTGGTTTGTTGTTCAGTTGCTAAGTCATGTCTGATTCTTTTTGACCCCATGGACTGTATCATGCCAGGCTTCCCTGTCCTTCATTATCTTCCAGAGTTTGCTCAAACTCATGTCCATTGCATCATCTCATCCTTTGTTGCCTGCTTCTCCTCCTGCCATCAATCTTTCCTAGCATCAGGGTCTTTTCCAAGAGTTGGCTCTTCACATCAGGTGGCTAGTGTATTGGAGCTTCAGCTTCAGCAGCAGTCCTTTGCAGTCTCTTAAAAAGTTAAACACTCACCTACATGTGTTCTAACAATTCCATGCCTAGGGATTTACCTAAGAGAAAAGAAAGCATGTGTCCATACAAAGACTTGTACATGAATGTTTCTAGCACCTTTATTTGTAATAGTGAAGGGAAGCAACTGCCTGTGTTTCAACAAGTAAGCGGGCCAGTAGTTTATGGAAAAAAAATTGTAGAATACTACTCAGCAATAAAAAGGAATGAGCTTCTGATAAACACTACATGAATGACTCTCAAAATAACTAGGCTCAATGAAAGAAGGTAGACACAGAAGAGTACATGACCTGGGATTCCATTTATATAAAACTGTAGAAAATGTAAAGTAACCTATAAGTGAGAGAATACAGTTTAATGGTTGCTTGGAAATGGCAAGGAGGAGGAAGGAGGGATTGCCAAGGGGCATAAGGAAGCATGAGGAGATTATGAATGGATATATTCACTATTTGGATTCGAATTTATGGTGTACCAGATGTATATGTATGTTAAAACTTATCAAATTGCAGACGTTAAACATGGGTGGCTGTTGTGAGTCATTTGTACCTTAGTAAAGCTCTTAAAAGCAAAAATAGAAACAAAAGGCCCAAAGACTAGGGAACAAATTATAACGGACTTTAGACAATAAAGTGTCTTCCTCCCATGGCACAGTTAGTTAGTATATTTGACACCTGGAGGGGCATAATATTTAAATTTTTTTTATTTGTTTATTTATTTAGGCCACAGTGGGTCTTTGAGGCTGTGCAAGGGCTTTCTCTAGTTGCAGCGAATGGGGACTACTCTTCACTGCAGTGCACGGGCTTCTCACTGTGGTGGCTTCTCTTGTTGCAGAGCATGGGGCTCTAGGCCTGCGGGGTTAGTAGTTGTGGCTTGTGGGCTTAATTGCCCCTCAGCATGTGGAATCTTCCCAGACCAGGGACTGAACCACATGCTCTCGTTGGCAGGCAGATTCTTAACCACTGGACAACCAGGCAAGTCTGAGGCGTAAGTTTTTAAAACAGTTATATTAAGATATTATCTACATGCCATACAATTCAACCATTTAATGTATAATTAACCATTTAATGTGCATAATTCAATGATTTTTAATGTATTCACTGAGTTGTATTTTTATTAATAGAAATATGCATGAATTAAAATGAGTAATTATAATCTGAAAGAAAATGCAGTGTAATTTTCTTTGATACAACATTTTGTGTACAATTACCACAGTAAAAAATTATAAGGAAATTTTAAGAAAACCAAAGCATGTGCAAAAGGTACAATTTAGGCAAACAACAGTTATACAACTGTGTAATACTAGTTATTTTGTTATTTTGATATTTATGTAGTATTAAAATGATGAAGAATTAAATGATACATTTCATGTTTAAAAGTATTGCTCAAATTCAGTGAAAACATTTATTTTCACATGTAGTAAAGGTTTCACTATGCTCCAAATTCTACTCTTCAAATTACCTACTTGGTTTCAGACATTAATGCAAACAAGTAATGATGTAGAATCAGAGCTGAAGTAACTCAAGTTGTTCCTTGTCTTTATAATCACTGTGCTATAATTTTTAATTAGAATCTATTTTTTAAACATGGAGTATGTTTATTGTATATTGCCACAAGGATTGCAATCCAAAAGTGTGCTCAATGCAAACACAAACAATTCTAAATTGTTAAGGACTTACTTTAGAAAAGAACAACCTGAGTCTGGGGCCAACTATTTTAAAATAATCTATCTAAATTAACTTCCCTGTAGAATAAAATAATTAAAACATTTAATACTAAAAGTTGGCCAATTTGGACATAACTTACATATTACAGAGCTTCCCTTGTGGCCCAGCTGGTAAAGAATCCGCCTGCAATGCAGGAAACCTGGGTTTGATCCCTGGGTAGGGAAGATCCCTTAGAGAAGGGAAAGGCTACCCACTCCAGTATTCTGGCCTGGAGAATTCCATTGACTGTATAGCCATTGGGTCACAAAGAGTCAGACATGACTTTCACTCACTCACTATATATTACAACTTAACATTAACCACAGCAGTCTTTAAGAACTTAGACCAAAGAAGAAAATTTAGAGGGGAAAATTTAGAAATGCTTGGTTATGGTGCTAATAAAAACAAGACTGACTTTTACTGGGTTTTATTGTTCTAATATCAAAATTCTCTGCTGATACTGTATTCCTTTATTGCTACAGGTCAGCAGAGTACCCCTACCACCCCACCCTGGGTAGGTTACTGCTATACTGCAAGCTTCTTATTAAAAAAAAAAAGCTTTTAAATTTTGTATTGGGGTAGAGCCCATAAACAATGCTGTTATAATTTCAGGTGGACAGTAAAGGGACTCAGCCATACATATACATGTATCCATTCTCCTCTGAACTCCCCTTCCATCCAGGCTGACTCATGACATTGAGCAGAGTTCCCTGTACTATACACTAGGAACTTGTTAGTTATCCATTTTAAATATAACAGTGTGTACTTGTCCATCCCAAACTCCCTAACTAACCCTTCCCCTCATCCTTCCCCTCTGGTAACCGTAAGGTTATTACAGAGTATTGAGCAGAGTTCCTTGTGCTGTACAGTGGGACCTTGTCAGTTATCCATTTTGAATATAGCAGTGTGTATACTCCATTGCAAGCTTCTTAACAAGTGGCCTAATTGCTATTGAGTTTGTGGCTTCCAAACACCATTATTTTAGTATTAATTGCTGTTGGTGACTTTCTGTACGGTGAGCCTTTTTGCCCTTCTGGGGGCCTTTAGTTGCTTACAGCATTGGGTGGGGTACAGTATACATCACAATGACATAGGTGAGCTGGAGATGTTGGTCTTGTCACTTGCCTTTTGGTCATGGTCGGCGGGGGTGGGGAGCGTCATTATTACCCACCACACATTAAAGCCTCCTCCCATCTAGAGTCTGGCAAACTCAGCTCTGAAATTGCTCTCCCCCTCCACGCCAAACACACATGGAACCACCAAATCCCTTTTTCTTCTGTCCTTGGGACAAAGTGTTGAGGAAGCTGATCTTCATTTCTTAGTCCTCAGCTGGTCCTTATCCTCCAATGTCTGGCTATTCTGCCAGTCTGGCCCCCAGCCCTCCAGGACCTCACCTCCTCCCTCCTCACATGCCTACTTCTTCCCTTCCTTTCTTTTCTCCCGCCCACAGACTCACACATCTCCTTTTTCCAATTGGCTGATTTTATTGTATTCAGCCTCCATATACCATGACGGTCTCAAAATCGTCCCTGTGTCTTTGACCGTTTCTTCATAGCTGCTTCCATAGACACAGCTTGTTCTAGTGCTCTGGCCCAGGCTCTGCATTTACTGTTTGCACAGGAAGTTACTTTGAATGGTCGGATTTTCCATTTCTTCTTATAACTACTCAGCTTGTGCTTATATGAATTGTTTTTCAGTCTATGGTAACAGATGAATGTTGTAGGCCTTATCCTTCTGTTAGATACTCTTGGATAAGAGGGGAATGATGGAGATTTTTTTCTTGATTTATTTTGAAGGGTCCTTCTTATGATCATGTTTTTCTGCACCTGGAAAGGCAACAGACTGAGTCAGCAGGACTTTGGTTTGGGAAAGGAAGATGGGAATGTTATAGGAAAGGGGGCTTCATGGGTAGAGATGTGACTTGAGGCAGGCATTTGTGCCTGGCAAGGATAGGATAGGAGTCTTGGGGGAGATCTATGGGGAGGAAAGGAGCATGGGTAGGGTCATCTGACCTTGGTCTTTGATTTAAGAGAAGTCCATTGTTCCTCCTGTTTGATTCTTGGGGCTAGCTGTTCTGTGTTTGTGTTTTCTGCATTTATGTTAGCTTCCTCTGGTGTGCAGATCTTATTAGCCATAGTTAAGCTTCTAGTGGTGTCTATCCCAGGGCTTATGACCTCTCTTTATATATACTCTCCCCTAGGCAAAGGGGAGCCACACCCTTCAGCTTTGCTTGCTCATCAAGGGGCTCTCTGAGCTAATAATAGCCTTGAGGTGGCTTGTACCTCACAAAGGCCCACTCTGACACCTCTGTGTGGCGGGGGGTGGGGGAGAACAAGATGCTGTGGTTGGAAAAAAAGGGATATTTCCTCAGTACCCTCTAAATATCCATGCCAACGTGACTTACTACCCCTCCTCATCTCCCCATCTTCATTTATGGTGGGTCTCATGGCAAGGAGAGAGTGTTTTCTCCAAGACATTTCCACACAGCCACCCCCATTCAGTGGTTCATTCTGTTCTCTGCCATCATTTACTATAAGCTGTCATCATGGATGTCTTACCTAATATCCCTCCAACATAATGTGACCTTAGTTAATTCTCCAGGGATATGCAAATGATTTCACTTTCCTCCAGCAAAGTTCCCTCTTGTGCCTCTGTATGGCCCATGAAGGAAGAAAGTGTTTGTTGTTTGCTTCTACATCTTTATTTATTTATAAATACTTATTTGGCTGCACTGCATTTGGTGCACTTAGTTGCGGCATGTGGGATATTCGATCTTCCTTGCAATATGTGAGATCTTTAGTTGCAACATGTGAGATCTTTTCCCCTGACCAGGGATCAAACCCAGGCCCCCTGCATTGGGAGTGCAGAGTCTTAGCCACTGGATTAGCAGGGAAGTCCCTCTATATTTTTAAATGATTGAGACAAAAATGGAAGAATATTTCATGACATGAAAATTATATGAAATACACCTTTTAGTGTCCATAAAAGTTGTATTAGAATATAAAAACACTCACTCATTTAAGTATTTTCTGGTTGCTTCCACCTACCACAGATTTGAGTAGCTGTGATAAAAGACTGTACAGCCAGACAAGATGGCGGAGGAATAGGTGGATGTGGAGTACATCTCTCTCCATGGATACATCAGGAATACACCTTCAGACACAGAAGTGCCTGCAGAACACCAGCTGAGAGCGGACAGAATTACCTCACCAGTGGAAAAGAATATATAGAACCATGAAAATATATTTTTAAATGATTGAGACAAAAATGGAAGAATATTTCATGACATGAAAATTATATGAAATACACCTTTTAGTGTCCATAAAAGTTGTATTAGAATATAAAAACACTCACTCATTTAAGTATTTTCTGGTTGCTTCCACCTACCACAGATTTGAGTAGCTGTGATAAAAGACTGTACAGCCAGACAAGATGGCGGAGGAATAGGTGGATGTGGAGTACATCTCTCTCCATGGATACATCAGGAATACACCTTCAGACACAGAAGTGCCTGCAGAACACCAGCTGAGAGCGGACAGAATTACCTCACCAGTGGAAAAGAATATATAGAACCATGAAAAACTCAGTAGGACAAAGGAACTAAGGGGAAAAAACAGGAGTATTAGTAGGACTGGAACTACCCTCAGCAGGTAGGAGAATTGAAGCAGGGGTCTGATCCCCACAGCAGGGCAATTGTCTGAGTCAGAGGAGAAACATTTAAGGCTGAGAGTGAAACAGCTGATCTGTGGCAGCCTAAATGGCATAAGAATCAGACAGTCCTTGTGGCAGCCATAGATATGCTGGGCAGGAACGCGGATCTCCTGGAAGGTGAAGGGGCTGGGAGCTGGAGTTTAGGGATTGTGGAGCAATCCCAGTGCATCGGCTGCTGTTGACAATGGAGGGATGGATCGGGGGCATATGAGGTAGGAGATTGTGGTGGGAAATGCTGTGGAGGAAAGCTAGGCAGCCATGGAAGCAAGGCGATACTGCTGAGTCACGCATAGGGGGTAGAGCCATCACCATAGCCTCTCTCTCTTCACACGTCAGCACCAGAAGCTAAACAATAGAGAGGCTGGGCCATCAAATGCCTAACACACTGAACTATAGAGTAGGACCCCACCCAGGGTGCCCCTTTAAGTGCCTAATGTGCTGATCTACAGAATAGGACCCCAGTCAGGGGGGCCCCTCTATGTGCCTGACTCGCAGAACAACAGGGAAGGACCCCAGGCAAGGGATCCCTCTTAAGTGCCTGAATGGGGGTAGCTACAGAGAAAGACTGGCCAAAGAGGTATTCTGATCACCAGCTACAAGAGGCTTGAAAAAAGACTCTGATAGGGCCATAACTCCTGCTGCAGAGGCAGTTTGTGTCCCTGAACACTTGGTACTACCAGGGTCCCTGGAAGCCAAGCAGCTGCGCCACCTTCATGCTCAACTCACACTGGGCAGAGCTGCCACAGGCAGACAAACAAACAAACAAAAAAAGGTCTTGTGTTTATGCACGCAGAGCCGCTTCGGTCCTGTCGAACTCTATGTGACCCTGTAGACTGTGGCCTGCTGGGATTCTCTGTCAGAGAAGGGGTTCTCCAGGCAAGAATACTGGAGTGTATTGGCCTATACTCGTTGCCGTACCCTTCTAGAGCACTATATTTCCTGCTTCCCTAGCCACCAACGCCCCTCAGTACCTGGTGCTGCCAGAACCCCTGTGACCCAAGCAGCTGCACAACTTCCACACCTGAACCTCACAGGGGCAAACCCAAGCCTTTCGGGGCAGCCTCAGGAACTAAACCCCAGTGGATGACCCACATGTAGAGGTGGAAATAAAACCACAATTGAAACCCAGCAGCAGTATGGCTAAGAAAGAAGACCCAAAATCTTCCCACCAGCTGTACAAGCTGCAAATTAAATCCACACGATCAACTAAGCAGACTCTGTGTCTATGGAATATATAAAAGGCCATTGAGAGCTCCCAAAAAGAAAACACACTAACTCTGACAGCTGTGGACATTGGAGGTAAGAACACACAGGAATAGGACCAGATTAGAATCTGAGTAGCCCCTACAGCATGTCCAGAGATCAGTACAGTATTGGAGGGCATCCTAGGGAGGTAAGGTGGACTGTGATTCCCAGCACAGGAAAGGACTCTGACAGCAGTGACACAAGAAAAACATTTATTATTCTTATTTTTTGACTTGTTCTGTAGATTCTCTTGGATCTCCACCCTCCCCGCCTGGTTGTAGTTGTTGATTTTATTGGTACTAAGAAATCCAATTTAAGGTTTTGAGCTCTTTTTTTCCTTTTTCCTCAGTCACATTTTTTTTTTTAATTGTTGTCATAAACCCCTGCCTCTACATTGGGCTTTTGCAGTTCTGTGGAGTTTTCTTCTTTTTCTAATTTTAATTTTTTAAACCTATTGTTATTTTTTCTACATTTATTCCTTTGTTTGCTTTTCCTACTATTTTCCCCTTGCAGTTAATCTTTAACATATATAAATCTTCTTTATCTACCTCTGTTTAGCTTTGCATATCTATTCTTTCTTTCTTTTCCTTCTCTCCTTTCCTTTCAACATATTTGTTAACAGTTTTTTCTTCAAAATATTTTTAATTAATTTATTTATTTTAATTGGAGGCTGATTACTTTACAATGTTGTAGTGGTTTTTGCCATACATTGACATGAATCAGTCATAGGTGTACATGTGTCCCCCATCCTGAACCCTCCTCCCACTTCCCTCCCCATCCCATCCCTCAGGGTCATCCCAGTGCACCAGCCCTGAGCACCTTGTCTCATGTGTCAAATCTGGACTGGCGATCTATTTAACATATGGTAATATACATGTTTCAGTGCTATTCTCTCACATCATCCAACCCTTGCCTTCTCCCACAGCGTCCAAAAATCTGTTCTTTACATCTGTGTCTCTTTTGCTGTCTTACATATAGGGTCATCATTACCATCTTTCTAAATTCCATATATATGCATTAATATGCTGTATTGGTTTTTTCTTTCTGACTTACGTCACTCTGTATAATAGGCTCCAGTTTCATCCACCTCATTAGAACTGATTCAAATGCATTCTTTTTAATGGCTGAGTAATATTCAATTGTGTATATGCACCACAGCTTTCTTATCCATTCATTTGCCAATGGACATCTAGGTTCCTTCCATGTCCTAGCTATTGTTAGTTTTATTTTCATTGCATTATTCCCCAACTAGCACCTTGCTTTAGTTTTGTTTTCCAGTTTGTGCTTTAATTAGTTTTGTTCTGGTAGATATAATCTTTAGTTTCCTTTGTTCACTGGGTCAATTTATTGTACTTAATTTTTGTTGGACTGTTTTGATTTTGCTTATGGGTGTGTATGTATATATATATATATATATATATGTATATTCAGTCACACTTTCTATTATTGTTATAAACCTCTGCCTCTACATTGGGTTTTGCAGTTCTGTGGAGTTTTCCTTCAGTAACACATTAAAATGCTCATACACCATGATCAAGTTGGATTTATTCCAGGGATGCAAGGATTCTTCAATATACAGAAATCAATCAATGTGATACACCATATTAACAAATTGAAAGATAAAAACCATATTCTCATCTCAATAGATGCAGAAAAAGCCTTTGACAAAATTAACCACCACTTATTTATGATTAAAACTCTTCAAAAAATGGGCACAGAAGGAACCTACCACAACGTAGTAAAGGCTATATATGATAAGCCTATCAGTTCAATTCAGTTCGGTCACTCAGTCATGTCTGACTCTTTGCGACCCCATGAACCACAGCACGCCAGGCCTCCTTGTCCATCACGAACTCCCAGAGTCCACCCAAACCCATGTCCATTAAGTCAGTGATGTCATCCAACCATCTCATCCTCTGTTGTCCTCTTCTTCTCCTGTCCTCAATCTTTCCCAGCATCAGGGTCTTTTCCAATGAGTCAGCTCTTTGCATCAGGTGGCCAAAGTACTGGAGTTTCAGCTTCAGTGTCAGTCCTTCCAATGAACACCCAGGACTGATTTTCTTCGGCGCTCAGCCTTCTTCACAGTCCAACTCTCACATCCATACATGACCACAGGAAAAACCATAGCCTTGACTAGACGGACCTTAGTCGGCAAAGTAATGTCTCTGCTTTTGAATATACTATCTAGGTTGGTCATAACTTTTCTTCCAAGGAGTAAGCGCCTTTTAATTTCATGGCTGCAGTCACCATCTGCAGTGATTTTGGAGCCCAAAAAAACAAAGTCTGACACTGTTTCTACTGTTTCCCCATCTATTTCCCATGAAGTGATGGGGCCAGATGCCATGATCTTCGTTTTCTGAATGTGGAGCTTTAAGCCAATTTTTTCACTCTCCTCTTTCACTTTCATCAAGAGGCTCTTTAGTTCTTCTTCACTTTCTGCCATAAGGGTGTTGTCATCTGCATATCTGAGGTTATTGATATTTCTCCCAGCAATCTTGATTCCAACTTGTGTTTCCTCCAGTCTAGCGTTTCTCATGATGTACTCTGCATATAAGTTAAATAAGTAGGGTGACAATATACAGCCTTGACGTACTCCTTTTCCTCTTTGGAACCAGTCTGTTGTTCCATGTCTAGTTCTAACTGTTGCTTCCTGACCTGCATACAGATTTCTCAAGGGACAGGTCAGGTGGTCTGGTATTCCCATCTCTTTCAGAATGGTCCACAGTTTATTGTGATACACAGAGTCAAAGGCTTTTGCATAGTCAATAAAGCAGTTTTTCTGGAACTCTCTTGCTTTTTTGATGATCCAGCAGATGTTGGCAATTTGATTCTGGTTCCTCTGCCTTTTCTAAAACCAGCTTGAACGTTTGGGAGTTCACTGTTCACGCATTGCTGAAGCCTGGGTTGAAAAATTTTAAGCATCACTTTACTAGCGTGTGAGATGAGTGCAATTGTGTGGTAGTTTGGGCATTTTTTGGCATTGCCTTTCTTTGGGATAAGCCTATAGCAAATATTCTCGATGGTGAAAAACTGAAAGCATTCCCCCTAAGATCAGGAACAAGATAAGGGTGTCCACTTTTGCCAGTATTATTCAACTTAGTTCTGTGAGTCCTGGCTATAGCAATCAGAGAATAAAAAGAAATAAAAGTAATCCAGATCAGAAAAGAAGAAGTACAGCTCTCACTGTTTGCAGATGACATTATACTATACATAGAAAACCCTAAAGATAGTATCAGAAAATTATAGAGCTAATCAGTGAATTTAGCAAAGTTGCAGGATACAAAATCAATACACAGAAATCACTTGCATTTCTATATACTAACAATGAAAATCAGAAAGAGAAATTAAGGAATCAATCCCATTCACTGTTGCAACAAAAAAATTCAATATCTAGGAATCAACTTACCTAAGAAGACAAAAGAACTGTACATAGAAAATTATAAGACACTAATGAAAGAAATCAAAGATAACATAAACAGGTGGAGAGATATTCCATGTTCCTAGGTAGGAAGAATCAATATTGTGAAAACGACTATATTACCAAATGCAATCTACAGATTTAATGCAATCCCCATGGCATTTTTCACAGAACTAGAACAAAAAAATTTCATAATTCATATGGAAACACAAAAGACCCCAAATAGCCAAAGCATTCTTGAGAAAGAAGAATGGAGCTGGAGGAATCAACCTTCCTGACTTCAGATTATACTACAAAGCTACAGTCATCAAGACAGTATGGTACAGGCACAAAAACAGAAATATAAACCAGTGGAACAGATAGAAAGCCCAGAAATAAACCCATGCACCTATGGGTACCTTATTTTTGACAAAGGAGGCAACAATATACAATGGGCAAAGACAGCTTCTTCAATAAATGGTGCTGGGAAAACTGGACAGCTACATGCAAAAGAATGAAATTAGAATGCTTCTTAACACCATACACAAAGATAAGCTCGAAATGGATTAAGGACCTAAATGTAAGACCAGAAACTATAAAACTCTTAGAGGAAAACATAGGCAGAACACTCGATGACATAAATCAAAGCAAGATCCTCTATGGCCCACCTCCTAGAGGAATGGAAATAAAAACAAAAGTAAACAAGTGACACCTGATTAAACTTAAAACCTTTTGCACAGCAAAGGAAACTATAAGCAAGGTGAAAAGACAACCCTCAGAATAGAAGAAAATGATAGCAAATGAAACAACTGACAAAGGATTAATTTCCAAAATATACATGCAGCTCATACAACTCCATACCAGAAAAACAAACAACCCAATCAAAAAGTGGGAAAAAGACTTAAACAGGCATTTCTCCAAAGAAGACATATAGATGGCTAACAAACATGAAAAGATGCTCAACATTGCTTATTATTAGAGAAATGCAAATCAAAACCACAATGAGATCTCACCTCATACCAGGCAGAATGGCCATCATCAAAAAGTCTACAAACAATAAATGCTGGAGAGAGTGTGGAGAAAAGGGAATGCTCTTACACTGTTGGTGAGAATGTAAATTGATACAGCCACTATGGAAGCTGGTGTGGAGATTCCTGAAAAAAACTAGGAATAAAATCATCATATGACCCAGCAATCCTACTCCTAGGCATATACCCTGAGGAAACCAAAATTGAAAGAGGCACATGTATTCCATTGTTCATTGCAGCACTGTTTGCAATAGCTAGAACATGGAAGAAACCTAGATGTCCATTGACAGATGAATGGATAAAGAAGTTGTGGTATATACACACAATGGAATATTACTCAGCCATAAAAAGGAACACATTTGAGTCCGTTCTAATGAAATGGATGAACCTAGAACCTATTATACAGAGTAAGATGAGTCAGAAAAAGAAAGATAAATACCATATTCTATGCATATATATGGAATCTAGAAAAAATGGTACTGAAGAATTTATTTACAGGGCAGCAATGGAGAAACAGGCATAGAGAATAGACTTAAGGACATTGGGAGAGGGGAGGAGAGGGTGAGATGTATGGAAAGAGTAACATGGAAACTTACCATATGTCAAATGGATAGCCAATGGGAATTTGCTGTATGGCTAAGGAAACTCAAACAGGGGCTCTGTATCCATCTAGAGGGGTGGGATGGGGAGGGAGATGGGAGGGAGTTCCAAAAGGGTGGGGATATATGTATATCTATGGCTGATTCATGTTGAGGTTTGACAAAAAACAGCAAAATTCTGTAAAGCAATTATCCTTCAATAAAAAAATTAATTAAAATAAATAAATAAGTAAAAGACTGTACAGCCAGCAACACATAAACTATTATCTGTTCCTTAACAGAAAAAAAATTGTCAACTCCTCCACTATTCTGTTCCATCTATTTGCCTGTCTTTATGCTAATACCACACTATCTTGATCACTGAAATTTTATAAGCCCTAAAATAAGCCAGTGTAGATTAATTTTACTCTTTTTCTACATGACCCATTTTGGCTATTCTAGGCCACTCACATAGTCATGTATTAGGTTGGTGCAAACGTAATTGCGGTTTCAGGTTGTGAATTTTAAATCATCATAAATAGGCTCAAACACATCTTTATTAATCAAAGTAGGAACCATTACAACCAACACATTTTTGCCAACAAGAAAGAAGTTTGTTTATTTCTGTCTGTAGCATAAAAATTTGTGCTTTGGGATTCAATGAATTCTTGGAAAGCATTTTCTGCCTCTTGCTGGTTGTGGAAGCGTTTTCCGTACAAAACGTGGTCAAGATGCTTGAAGAAGTGGTAGTTGGTTGGCAAGAGGTCAGGTAAATATAGCGGATGAGGCAAAACTTTGTACCCCAATTTCTTCGACTTTTGAAGTGTTGGTTGTGTGCTGCATGGTTGGGCGTTGTTGTGGGGAAGAATCAGGCCCGTTCTGTTGACAAATGTGGCTGCAGGTGTTGCAGTTTTTGGTGCATCTCATCGAAGTATGCTCATTGCTGAGCAGGCTGAGCATACTTCTCAGTTGTAATGGTTTCACTGGGATTCAGCAAGCTGTAGTGGATTAGACCAGCATCAGACCACTGGACAGTGACCAAGACCTTTTTTTTTTTTTTGGTATAAGTTTGATTTTGGGAAGTGCATTGGAGCTTCTTCTCAGTCCAACCACTGAGCTGGTCATTGCTGGTTGTCGTATAAAATTTACTTTTTGTTGCACATCACAATCCGATTGAGAAATGGTTCATTATTGTTGCACAAAATAAGAGAAGATGACACCTCAAAACAATGATTTTTTTGATTTTTGGTCAGCTCAGAGACACCCATTTATTGAGCTTTTTCACCTTTCTAATTTGCTTAATTTGCCTATGTGAAGTGAAGTGAAAGTTGCTCAGTTGTGTCTTTGTAACCCCATGGACTATAGGCTGCCAGGCTCCTCTGTCCATGGAATTCTCCAGGCCAGAATACTGAGTGGGCAGTTGTTCCCTTCTCCAGGGGATCTTCCCAACCCAGGGATAGAATCCCAGTCTCTCAAATTGCAGGCGGATTCTTTACCGTATGAGCCACCAGTGAAGTGCTGAATGTCAAAGAATGTTCAAACTACTGCACACTTGCACTCATCTCACACGATAGCAAAGTAATTGCTCAAAATTCTCCAAGTGAGGCTTCAATAGTACATGAACCAAGAACTTCCAGATGTTCAAGCTGGATTTAGAAAAGGCAGAGGAACAGAGAGCAAATTGCCAACATTGGTTGGATCATGGAAAAAGCAAGAGAATTCCAGAAAAACATCTATTTCTGCTTCATTGACTACACTAAAGCCTTTGACTGTGTGGATCACAACAAACTGTGGAAAATTCTTAAAGAGATGGAAATATCAGACCACCTTACCTGCAAGCTGGAATCAAGATTGCTGGGAGAAATATCAATAACCTCAGATATGCAGATGACAACACCCTTATGGCAGAAAGTGAAGAGGAACTAAAAAGCCTCTTGATGAAAGTGAAAGAGGAGAGTGAAGAAGTTGGCTTAAAGCTCAACATTGAGAAAACGAAGATCATGGCATCCGGTTCNCAGGGAGGCCTGGCGTGCTGCAATTCACGGGGTCGCAAAGAGTCGGACACGACTGAGCGACTGAACTGAACTGAACTGAGAAACTTGCATTCAGGTCAAGAAGCAACAGTTTGAACCATACATGGAAAAATGGACTGGTTCCAAATTGGGGAAGGAGTACATCGAGGCTGTATATTGTCACCTTGATTATTTAACTTATTTGCAGAGTACATCATGCAAAATATCAAGCTGGATGATTCACACTGCTGACCTGTACCTCTGCAAGAGACAAACAAACAAAGATCTGGCTCAGTCTCCGTGGGGTCTATGGGTCCTGGTGCGCACAAGGTTTGTTTGAGTGGCTCAACTGATTGACTGACTGATGTTTTATTGTTGTTGTTCAGTCGCTAAGTCATATCCAATTCTTTGTGACCCATGGACTGCAGCATGTCAGGCTTCTCTGTCCTCCACTATCTCCTAGAATTTGCTCAAATTCATCTCTATTGAGTTCCTAATGCTATCTAATCACCTTATCCTCTGCACCTCCTTCTCCTTTTGCCTTCAGTCTTTCCTAGCATAAATGGCTCTTCGCATCAGGTGGCCAAAGTATTGGAGCTTCAGCTTCAGCAACAGTTCATCCAATGAATATTCAGGGTTAATTTCCTTTAGGATTAATTGGTCTGATCTCCTTGCAGTCCAAGGGATTCTTAAGAGTCTTCTCCAGCACCACAATTTGAAAGCATCAATTCTTCAGTGATCAGCTTTATTTATGGTCCACCTCTCATATCCATACATGACTACTGGAAAAAACACAACTTTGACTATACAGACCTTTGTCAGCAAAGTGATGTCTCTGCTTTTTAATACACTGTCTTAAGGTTTGTCATACCTTTCCTTCCAAGGAGCAAGTGTCTTTTAATTTCATGGTTTCAGTCACCGTCCACAGCAATTTTGGAGCCCAAGAAAATTAAGTCTGTCACTGTTACCATTTTTTTCCCCAACTACTTGGCCTGAAGTGATGGGGCCAGATGCCATAATCTTCATTTTTTGAATGTTGAGTTTTAAGCCAACTTTTTCACTCTCCTCTTTCACTTTCATCAAGAGGCTCTTTAGTTCCTCTTCACTTTCTGCCATTAGAGTGGTGGTGTCTGCATATCTGAATTTATTGATATTTCTGCTGGCAATCTTGATTCCAGCTTGTGATTCATCTAGCCCAGCATTTTGTATGCTGTACTCTGCATAGAAGGGCTTCCCAGGTGGTGCTGGTGGTAAAGAAAATGTCTGAAAATGCAGGAGACTTAAGAGACTCAAGTTCAACCCCTGGGTTGGTATTATCCCCTGGAAAAGGGCATGGTGACCCACTCTGGTATTCTTGCCTGGATATTTCCATGGACAGAGGAACCTGGCAGACTACATGTCCAAAGTGTTGCAAAGAGTCAAACACAACTGAAGCGACTTAGCATGCATGCATAAATGCACTCTGCATAGAAGTTAAATAAGCAGGGTGAAAATATATAGCCTTGTTGTACTCCTTTTACAATTTTGAACAAGTCCATTGTTCCATAAAAGGTTCTAACTGTTGCTTCGTGACATACATACAGGTTTCTCAGGAGGCAGACAAGGTAGTCTGGTATTCCCATCTCTTTAAGAATTTTCCAGTTTATTGTGATTCACACAGTCAAAGGCTTTAGCATAATCAGTGAAGCAGAAGTAGATGTTTTTCTGGAATTCCCTTGCTTTCTCCATGATCCAGTGAATGTTGGCAATTTGATCTCTGGTTCCTCTGCCTCTTTGAAACCCAACTTGTACACCTGGAATTTCTCAGTTTACATACTGCTGAAGCCTAGCTTGAAATTTGAGCATTATGTTGCTAGCATGTGAAATGAGCACAGCTGTACAGTAATTTGAGCATTCTTTGGCATTGTCTTTCTTTGGGATTGTAATGAAAACTGATGTTTTCCTATCCTGTGGCCACTGCTGAGTTTTCAAAATTTCCTGACATATTGAGTGCAACACTTTAACAGCATCATCTTTTAGGATTTTAAATAGCTCAACTGGAATTCCACACCTCTACTAGCTTTGTTCATAGTAATGCTTCCTAAGGCCCACTTGACTTCACACTCCAGGATGTCTGGGTCTAGGTGAGTGACCACAGCATCATGGTTATCTGGCTTATTAAGCCCTTTATTGTACAGTTCTTCTGTGTATTCTTGCCACCTCTTTTTAATCTCTTCTGCTTCTGTTAGATCCTTACCATTTCTGTCCTTTATTGTGCTCATCCTTGCATGAAATATTCCTTTCATATCTCCAATTTTCTTGAAGAGAACTCTCATCCTTCCCATTCTATTGTTTTCCTCTATTTCTTTGCATTGTTCATTCAAGTGGGCCTTCTTATCTTTCCTTGCTATTCTCTGGAATTCTGCATTCAGTTGGGTATCTTTCTCTTTTTCCCTTCTCTTCTTTCCTCAGCATTTGTAAAGCCTACTCAGACAACCACTTTACCCTCTTGCGTTTCTTTCTCTTGAGATGGTTTTGGTCACTGCTTCCTGTACAATGTTACGAACTTCCATCCGTAGTTCTTTAGGCACTGTGTCTACCAGATCTAATCCCTTGAATCTATTCATCACCTCCACTGTCTAATCATAAGGGATTTGATTTAGGTCATACCTGAATGACCTAGTGGTTTTTCTTACTTTCTTTAATTTAAACTTCAGTTTTGCAATAAGGAGCTCATGATCTGAGCCACAGTCAGCTCCAGGTCTTGTTTTTACTGACTATATAGAGCTTCTCTATCTTTGGCTGCAAAGAACATAATCAATCTGATTTTAGTATGGACCATCTGGTGTTGTCTATGCATAGTGTCATCTCTTGTGTTGTTGGAAGAGGGTGTTTGCTATGACAAGTGTGTTCTCTTGACAAAACTCAGCCTTTGCCCTGCTTCATTTTGTACTCCAAGGCCAAACTTACCTGTTACTCCAGGTATCTTTTGACTTTCTAGTTTTATATTCCAACCCTCTATGATGGAAAGGACATCTTTTCTTGGTGTTAGTTCTAAAAGGTGTTGTGTGTCTTCATAGAACTGGTTAATTCAGCTTCTTCAGCATCAGTGGTTGGGGCATATACTTGCATTACTGTGATGTTGAATGGTTCGCCTTGCAAACAGGTTATTCTGTCATTTTTGAGATTGTATCCAAGCACTGTATTTCAAACTCTTTTGTTGACTGTGAGGGCTACTCCATTGCTTCTAAGGGATTCTTACCCAAAGTATTAGATATAATGGTGGTCTGAATTAAATTGGCTCACTCCCATCCATTTTAGTTCACTAATTCCTGAGATGTCGATGTTCACTTTTGCTGTCTCCTACTTGACCATGTCCAATTTACCTTGATTCACGGACCTAACATTCTAGGTTCCTATGCAATATTGTTCTCTACAGCATCAGACTTTTCCTACCAAACATATCCACAATGAGTGTCCTTTCTCCTTTGGTCCTGGTGCTTCATTCTTTCTCGAGCTATTGGTAGTTGCCCTCCACTTTTCCCCAGTAGCATATTGGGACATCTTCCAACCCGGGGAGCTTATCTTTTGGCATCACATCTTTCTGCCTTTTCATAATGTTCATGGGACTCTAGAGGCTAGAATACAGGAGTGGTTTGTCATTTCCTCCTCCAGTGAACCACGTTTTGTCAGAACTCTCCATTATGACCCATCTGTCTTGGGTGGCCCTGCACAGCATAGCTGATAGCTTCATTGAGGTATGTGAGCCCTTTTGCCATGACGAGGCTGTGATCCATGAAGGAGTATGATTTAAACTAAATATAGTTCCCTTTGCTATATAGTAGAACCTTGTTGCTCATCTATTTTATATATGTAGTATGTTTCTGCTAATCTCAAACTCCTAATTTATCCCTCCCCTACCCCCTTGCCCTTTTTTAACTGTAAGTTTGTTTTCTATTAATATGTCTGTGTGTTTCTGTTTTGTATATAAGTTCTTCTGTGTCATTTTAGATTCCACATATAAGTGATATCATATATGGCATTTGTTTTTCTCTTTCTGACTTACTTCACTTTGTATGATAATCTCTAGGTCCGTGCATGTGGCTGCAAATGCATTATTTCATTCTTTTTATGCTTAGTAATATTCCACTGTATATACCACATCTTCTTTATCCATTCATCTATGATGGATGTTTAGGTTGCTTTCATGTCTTGGCTATCGTTAAATACTGTTGCTATGAACATTGAGGTGTATCTATATTTTCAAATTAGAGTTTTCATGTTTTATGGATATATGCCCAGAGTGGGATTGCTGGATCATATGGTAATTCTACTTTTAGTTTTTTAAGGAACCTCCAAACTGTTCTCCATAGTTTCTGCACCAATTTACATTCCCATTAACAATGTAGGAAGGTTCCCTTTTCTTCACACCCTCACCAGCAGAAGATAAAGGTTTAGATTTTCCCTCTCCTAAATTACCCAAGCTCTCTGCATTCTATCCACAAAAACCCCAAGGTTACAAAACCCTGATATAGACCCATTCTTTGCTAGAGTCCCCTGTCTTACATATTCCTGTTTAAGTAGCCTCCCCACCCTAGGTCATTCTGTTTCCTGATGTCCTATGGGACATGCCATCAGCGGCAAGCCTTTCCTAAGATGCCAGCTGGAAGTTTCTTCTCTTTTGCCTAAAGTATAGGGGGTCTGTGGGTACTAATTAATTGAAACTAATTACAACAAGTGTAATATCTCTCAAAATTTTTAATGTATGTAATACTTCATCCAGAAATTCTGTTTCTAGAATTCATCCTGCAGGTGGACAAAGATAAATGTAGAAAGGTAGTCATTAAAATGCTGTTAAGAATGGTTTACAACTAAGTGTACATCAATAGAAACCTTGTATAAATTACCATACACCATGCAACTCTTTAAAATACACACAAGGAATTTTATGTGCTTCTAACAAATTGTCTCCAGGGTTTATTAAGCAGAAAGCTACACAGATCAGAGCAATAGTTATGTTTCCTTTTGATTATGCATAGAAATTTTCAGGAACTATACATAAGAAGCATTAATACTGTGTACCTGTGGGAAACAGAAATGAGGTCTGAAATTGGAGGGACATGTAATTTTCATTTACATCTGTTGTTCCCGAACTGTGCACCAAGTTGTGCAGAGGCACTGGAGGATAATTTAAAAATTTAAGGCAGATGTAGTGATGCTAGCAATCTATTGCAAAAGCTACTAAGTCAGGGTGGTTCATAGTTTCAACATTATTTTATGATATAGTCATTTCAATTATGTTATATCTTGGTAAATTTGGATTTTTGGCAGTTGCTATGATAAACTATCAAATGACCTTGTTGAATCATCTAAAAAGCACCCTATTACAATTCAACTTATCTTCAGCCTGAACTGACTGAAGAGGCAATTATCATTGCTTTTTAGTTTTAGTTTTGGTAAAAAGATCTAGAAGATATTCTCATTAATAATAACAAGGAAAACCACTGAGGTCTCATGTCTGCCCTTTCAGGTGGAGCAGCTCAGTCTTTCCAGTTCATCCTCTTTGATTGAAAATGTCTTTACTAGACTGAACAGATTTCTTCATTATTCTGTCTTCAGGCATAGGCACTTTCTGTAAATATACTAAAGCTAACCACGGAAACCAGACATCAGTTCTGGCTCTTTTCTTCCCTTGAGAGTTGTGCATGAACCCTGGTTCCTGGGACTTGACTGAGGTCACCCATTAAGACTGTGGCTCAGCCAGGACTTCAGAGAAGGTTCTCTGGTCTTAGTTCAGTGCTTTGTGTGTTCTGTGAAAGTTAGAGCCTGAGGGAATGAAGTTCCATACTTTGACTGCTTAGACTTGGAAGTTCAGCAGCCATAGAGATAGTCTAATTGTGAGACTTCTCTAATCCTCAGTTTCCTCACTTTTTTGATGGCAATGATAATAATACATACTCCATAGGATTTTGTGAGGATCAAGTGATATAATGTGGGTAAAGCGCTTAAGGTAGTGTCTGAAAGTGAAAGTGAAGTCGCTTAGTCGTGTCCGACTCTGCGACCCGTGGACTGTAGCCCACCAAGCTCCTCCATCCATGGGATTCCCCAGGCAAGAATACTGGAGTGGGGTGCCATTGCCTTCTCCAAGGTAGTGTCAGCTCAGGGTAAGTTTTCCAGTAAAAGTTGACCTTTACTTTAGGCTAAGAGCTTGATCTCTGGAGTCAATAAGGCAAGGTTCCAAGCTCCAGTTCTGCTCCTTGTTAAATGTGTGACTTTAAGCTGGTTACTTAATCTCTTTGAGCCTCAGTTTCCTTCTCTGTCTTGTAGGATTGTTGCAAGGATGCAGTGAGGTCAGCCATATAAAGCAGTGAGTCCATTGCCTTTCACAGAGGAAGTAATCAGCATTGGATCGTGCTGCATTCATGGTGAGAGTACTAAGAGAAATTTGATGTGAGTTCCTTGTCTGGAACAGTCTTGATTGTTTATTGGAGAAAGTCTACCACTAGAGCCTGTATTTGGAGTCCTCCATATTCTATTTTTCCTCTTCTTCCCTCTTGTACCATCCATGCAATCCTATTCACAGATCCTTCCTTCACACTCAGATATAAAGGGTCAACAGCATAAGACATTTCTTTTACTGGGTTTTGTATTTTCCGAGGGAGCAAAATCCTAAGCTGGAAGAAGGAAGCCCTAATGGTACAGCCATGCTAAACAGCAGTGTTTTTTGGTCTCAGTTCAGTTCAGTCGCTCAGTCATGTCCGAATCTTTGTGACCCCATGAATCGCAGCACGCCAGGCTTCCCTGTCCATCACCAACTCCCAGAGTTCACTCAGACTCACGTCCATTGAGTCCATCATGCCATCCAGCCATCTCATCCTCGGTTGTCTCCTTCTCCTCCTGCCCCCAATCCCTCCCAGCATCAGGGTCTTTTCCAATGAGTCAACTCTTCGCATGAGGTGGCCAAAGTACTGGAGCTTCAGCTTTAGCATCATTCCTTCCAAAGAAATCCCAGGGCTGATCTCCTTCAGAATGGACTGGTTGGATCTCCTTGCAGTCCAAGGGACTCTCAAGAGTCTTCTCCAACACCACAGTTCAAAAGCATCAATTCTTCGGCGCTCAGCCTTCTTCACAGTCCAACTCTCACATCCATACATGACCACAGGAAAAACCATAGCCTTGACTAAACGGACCTTAGTCGGCAAAGTAATGTCTCTGCTTTTGAATATACTATCTAGGTTGGTCATAACTTTTCTTCCAAGGAGTAAGCGTCTTTTAATTTCATGGCTGCAGTCACCATCTGCAGTGATTTTGGAGCCCAAAAAAATAAAGTCTGACAGTGTTTCTACTGTTTCCCCATCTATTTCCCATGAAGTGATGGGGCCAGATGCCATGATCTTCGTTTTCTGAATGTTGAGCTTTAAGCCAACTTTTTCACTCTCCACTCTCACTTTCAACAAGAGGCTTTTTAGCTCCTCCTCACTTTCTGCCATAAGGGTGGTGTCATCTGCATATCTGAGGTTATTGATATGATATTTCTGTCGGCAATCTTGATTCCAGCTTGTGATTCTTCCAGTCCAGCGTTTCTCATGATGTACTCTGCATATAAGTTAAATAAGCAGGGTGACCATATACAGCCTTGACGTACTCCTTTTCCTATTTGGAACCAGTCTCTTGTTCCATGTCCAGTTCTAACTGTTGCTTCCTTACCTGCATACAAAATTCTCAAGAGGCAGGTTAGGTGGTCTAGTATTCCCATCTCTTTCAGAATTTTCCACAGTTTATTGTGATCCACACAGCAGTCTTAAAATTTGGGGCTGGATAATTATGGTGGGGGGCTTTCCTGTGCACGGTAGCATGTTTAATAGCATCTCTGGCTTCAACCCATTGGAGAACAGTAGCAGACCAAGCTCCTTCTTAGTTATGATGACTAAAAATATCTGTAAGCATTGCCAAATGTCTGCTCGGAAGAAAAATTGCCCATAATTAAGAAATCTTGGTTTGGGGATTCTGTGGAGGAGGTGAGGCCTTTTCAGTTCAGTTCAGTTCATTTCAGTTCAGTGGCTCAGTTGTGTCTGACTCTTTACGACCCCATGGACTGCAACATGCCAGGCCACCCTGTCCCATCACCAACTCCCAGAGTTTACTCAAACTTTTGTCCATTGAGTCGGTGACAACATCCAACCATCTCATCTTCTGTCATCCCCTTCTCCAGCCTTCAATCTTTCCCAGCATCAGGGTATTTTCCAATGGCCGGTTCTTTCCATCAGATGGCCAAAGTACTGGAGTTTCAGCTTCAGCATCAGTCCTTCCAATGAATATTCAGGACTGATCTCCTTTAGAATGGACTGGTTGGATCTCCTTGCAGTCCAAGGGACTCTCAAGAGTCTTCTCCAGCACCACAGTTCAAAAGCATCAGCTCTTTGGTGCTAAACTTTTCTTTATAGTCCAACTCTCACATCCAGACATGACTACTGGAAAAACCATAGCTTTGACTAGATGGATCATTGTTGGCAAAGTAATGCCTCTGCTTTTTAATATGCTGTCTAGGTTGATCATAACTTTTCTTCCAAGGAGCAAGTGTCTTTTAATTTCATGGCTGCAGTCACCATCTGCAGTGATTTTAGAGCCCCTCAAAATAAAGTCTGTCACTGTTTCCACTGTCTCTCCATCTATTTCCCATGAAGTGATGGGACCAGATGCCATGATCTTCAATTTCTGAATGTTGAGTTTTAAGCCAACTTTTTCACTCTCCTCTTTCCCTTTCAAGAGGCTTTTTAGTTCTTTGCTTTTTGCCATAAGGGTGGTGTCATCTGCATATCTGAGGTTATTAATATTTCTCCAAGCAATCTTGATTCCAGCCTGTGCTCCATCTAGCCCAGCATTTCTCATGATGTACTCTGCATATAAGTTAAATAAGCAGAATGACAGTATACAGCCTTGAATTACTCTTTTCCCTGTTTGGGACCAGTGTTTTGTTCCATGTCCAGTTCTAACTGTTGCTTTCCAACCTGCATACAGATTTCTCAAGAGGAAGGTCAGATGGTCTGGTATTCCCATTTCTTTCAGAATTTTCCACAGTTTTTTTGTGATCCACACAGTCAAAGGCATAGTCAATAAAGCAGAAATAATATGTTTTTCTGGAACTCTCTTGCTTTTTTTGATGATCCAGCAGATGTTGGCAATTTGATCTCTGGTTCAACCCTCTGCCTTTTCTAAATCCAGCTTGGACATCTGGAAGTTCACGGTTTACATACTGTTGAAGACTGACTTGATAATTTTGAGCATTACTTTACTAGCATGTGAGATGAGTGCAGTTGTGCGGTAGTTTGAGCTTTTTTGGCATGGCCTTTTAGGATATCTTTTAAAATCATACCAGGGGTCATAAGTGTAAATGCCTTCCAGGGCCAAGCAGAGATGGAAAAAAAATCAAGGGAGTAAAATACTATAAGGAACAGTGGTGCTTGTGGCAAATTGAGGAGTGTATGACATATCTAAAGGCATTCAGAATGCACAAGAAGCTCTCTGTGAGCCAGACAAAGTATAAGCGAGGGTTACAGTCAGTTCTCAGTTTGAAGTTCCAGATGCAGGCTGTCTCTCAAGATGGCTTATGTGCTCTTCTTTGGGGCTCTTTACTTTCCACCTCAATTTCTGCTCTTTCCCTCCTCCCTTTCCTGCCTTCAAAATAGGGATGTCCCTAAGTCGTCAAGTCATATTGTATCCATGCTAAGTCGCTTCAAGTTGTGTCCAACTCTTTGCAATTATAGCCTGCCAGGCTCCTCTGCCCATGGGATTCTCCAGGCAAGAATACTGGAGTGAGTTGCCATGCCCTTCTGCAGGGGATCTTCCTGACCCAAGGATTGAACCTGCATCTTCTGTAACTCCTGCATAGTCAGGTGGATTCTTTACTGCTGAGCCATCAGAGAAACCCTAAGGTGTATTAGGTCATCTCAAAACATAAAAATAATTTAAAATCCCACTATAACTTTGGAATGGACAAATTCCACACACTATTCAGTCATTTGAAACTGCCAGTATGTTAAGTGGAAAGGACAATGTTAAGTGGAAAGGACAATACCATGCAAGAATCATAAGGCAGAAAAGAAAATCCCCCAAAGGACACCTGAAAAACAAGAGATCAAAATGTGAACGGGGGTTGTGTCTGAGTGGATTTTTCCTTCCCCATTTTTGCTTTCCCACATGAAACAAAAGGTTACAGTTATACTTGGAAAAGTCAACACTTAGAGGAGGGCTCGAGGCCATGTGGGACTTGTCCAGATGGGGAAGGTGTTGTGAAAGAAATCGTGGATACAGGTTCCCGTGGCTAAGCTAGCCCTCCCCATCCCCGCGCTGTTGGAGGTGTCCTATCTGCTGAATAACCAGAGAACCTGGAGTTCCCCGCGTGTGGTTATTAACATTCATCATAATTGGAACACTAATCTCTGCCCACCGTGTTCTGTTCTCCAGTTGCTTTCTGCTGCTTTTTAATGATGTGCTTTTGCCTTTTCCCATGTACTCCACATTATACACACGCTGTACTGCTCTACATTCCCTCGATTTATGCGTGTCTCTAGCAGATGGTTGGGCCAGTCCACCTCCGGTGCTTGTTTAGCATAACAGAGAGCTCAACCACTGGGGCCGCTCACAGGGTTCAGCTTGCATTTCTGGATCCTGGTGGGGTAAACACAGAGGGTTAAGGCCAGCACTTGCCATCTCTGACCTACCTTCACAGCAATTAGGGATGGGTTTTCCTTTTTGCTTTTCAAGCGTGGCTTTTCCTCTCCCCTTTTATTCCTTCTCCACTCGTCCTTTCCCTTGGGCTTCCCTAGATTTCTATAAGACTTCCCACGGTGGCGATGGGGACAAGAAATTTTCCAGAAATAAAGTGCCACCTAGAAAATCCAGGATTGGAAGTCCCGGCCTGATCTCAGTTTTTGGTAACTGACTCTTGGTGAAAATTGGAGGGTCACCCCTCACTGAACCAATCCTTTGGATCAGCCGGAAAGTATGCTGCCTTGACCATCCAGTCTTCTCAGTGTGGTAGGACTTCGAGCACGTGAGGATATGAGCCATTAAAGAAATTGAGATTGACCTCAAATAGCATATTTCCGGTCTCCCAAAGCCTGTGGAGTAGTTCAAGTCACATCCCAGGAGCTTGGCCTTCTGGCTGCCTCAATTCTGAGCTACACTTCTCCTCATGCTCTTAGCACATTGATTTTAAATTCCTGCTGGTCTCAGAAGTACTTATGGATGCCTCTTATGGCAAAACAAGTTGCATTTCCCCCCATCTGATCTGTATCCTAAGATCTTCTGGGTTTTATGCATGAAGGAAAAAAAAAATCTCATGGTAAGGACATCTAAGGAGTGGAAGTTTGTCATTGTTCTAGGATGCTACAAGGTTTGCCCTAACGACTTAAGATGCACACAGCTTGAGACGGGAGAGCTGTAAAGTGCCAGTCTGAAGTTGACTGTAATATGTTATTTCCATGTGGATGGAAAAAATTGATTTCTAATTCATAAAGTGTATCCCCAGATGCCGATCATTACGTACTTTTCCAGTTTCAGCTTAAAAGTACTCTGAGCAGTGTATTCACAGAAGGCAGAAAAGGGAGGGTGGCTTTCCTCTCACCCCAGGTGAGGAAGGACAAAATGGAACTTTGTGGAGAGGAAGCCAAGAAAACAGTTGGGGTGGTGTGATTGTTGGGGGAGGAGCCTGGATAAATGGTGGTCTCCATATATTTTCAGGACGGCTCTTTTCTCTCCAGAGCTGGAGGAAAATCAATATCTTGTTTTCAGATGGGTAAATGGAGTCGTCTCTTTAAAGTGCCCCGGTCAGTTCACCACACGTCGGGCAGCTGCTGCTTTCCAGGCTGCCCTGCGATTCCCAGGCTAGGAGGATTGACAAGGCGATGATAAACTAACGTGCCCCCTCAGCTCTGGGTGTGCGCCATTGTTCCCGCAGCTGAGACCCTCTGCTGCTATTTGCTTTCTCCCACATACATTATTCAACAGCCCAGGAAAAGGCCAAGAACCTCTTTCATTCAGGAATTCTGTATTAAAATAATCAATTTCAAACTGAAGCCGGGAAGGCCAGCTTGCTACAGGGAGAGCCTATTAATAAGCCACCAGTCTTTTCCATTTGCATTGAACTCATGCTGTATTGTGGTAATATGGGATTATTTTTTTTTTTTCGGTTTCCTCCAAGAAACTAAACATCACATTGGTTCTCCTGCTCTTTTATAAAGACCATGTAGAAGAGCTTCTTCGTTTGATCCTGTCATTAATAGAACACTAGAGGCCATATTTGTGCCTGCTACTCTACGCTGACTAATTCTGATTTGAAAGTACTTTAAAAAAGCCATTAACTCTCCATGAAATGGAGCAGGAAGAAAAGTTTTCAAGTGTTTTGTGTTCCATTCATTGGCCTTACATTTCTTGTCTTGCCTCTTCTGCCCTCTGCCTCTAACCATCCCCCTACACATGGATACACGCGTGCACACACAGACAGACACACACACATACAAGTGGTAATATTCAAGCTCCAAGCCAAAAAATTAGAAACCTTTTGTATGTAAGTCAGGGTAATTTTTAAGTGCCTTCTTTCAGCAGCACCATGCCGTGCTCTCCCAGTTTGGTTACTAAAGGGTTAATCAAAATCTCCCTTTTTGTAGCTGCCTTATTGTCAAAATTCTTTCTAAGTTTACATTGGCCCTTATTCATGTATTTAAACAACTCAGTGACCAAAAAGTAACTATTAATAATCACCATTATGTAATCAGTTCAACAAACATTTATTGAACACCAACTGTGTATACAGGAAGTCCTTAAGGCTTTGGCTTGATTCCCCAAGTGACATGTTAAACATACATTTTTAATAGGGTTGCCAGATTTAGCATGTAAAAACACAAGGCACTTAGTTTAATATAAGTTTTGGAAAAATAAATTATTTAAGTATGTTTCATACAATATTGGGGACATACTTACACTAAAAATACTCATTGTGTATCTGACATTCCCATTAGCTGGAAATTCTATATTATATCTGGAAGCCTTACTTTTAAAGGAATTCTTGATGTGACCTTGAGGTTTTTGATGTTTGTTCTTTTCTACTTCCCCCTCACCTCCAAAGTTTAGAATAGGGAGAAATTGATTCATCAAAGGCTTAGTTATTAGAGTTTAAATGAATTAAAGTTTTATTTTTCCATGTAAGATGAAGTTTTTAAACTGATTTAGAGGAGTCTAATTTTCTTTTTTTTCAACTGGTGGCGCAGGATAGATATTTTTCAAATTTTTTGATAAAATTAATAATTAAAAATACTAACCTATTTAGAAGTAATCTTGAAATAACTCATAAATACTACTTTCCAGTAATAGACTGATGTAATAAAGAAAAGTTACTTAGAATAATTCGCTATGTGCCCAATACTGTGTCAAAGACTGCTAAGCATTAAGAGAGACAAAGCAAGGTGAATGTATCCATGAAAGTGCCCAGTGCAGGATACTCAGTGAATAATAGCTGTGTCCTAGCCAAAGAGAGACACACAGGACCAGCCCTTTGCAATCAGTAGTAGGGGTCCATCCTGGAAGACTGAAGACTCAGCCTAGATTCTGCAAAGTAAAACAACTTAGAACTGCCAAAGCACATGACTATTGTCTATAAGGACGAGTTCTGATTAACCCTTTATTAAGGGCCTTCTAGGTACTGAGGAAGCTGAGACACTGTTACTGCCCTCCAGGAGCTCACAGCAGGGTCAGAAAAGGCTCACACAGCACATACATGACAGAAAGATAAACATCAAGAGAGCAGATGAAACAGCAGCTACCTTTTATTAACAGATGTGCTATGTGCCAGGCACTGTGCTGGTGCTTTCCATGCCTTGTTTCCTGTATCTTCACAATACACTTTTTTAAAATTTAATTTTTATTTTATATTGGAGCATAGTTGATTTCCCAGGTGTTGCTAGTGGTAAAGAATCAGCCTGCCAATGCAGGAGAGGTAAGACACGTGAGTTCAATCCCTGAGTCAGGAAGATCCCCTGGAGCGGGGGCATGGTAACCCACTACAGAACTTTTGCCTGGAGAATCTCATGGACAGAGGAGCCTGGCAGGCTGCAGTCTGTGGGGTCACAAAGAGTTGGACATGACTGAGAGACTAAGCAGCAGTCACAGCATTAGTTTCAGTAGTACAGCAAAGTGAGTCAGTTATGCATATACATGTANTCTAGGTTTCTTGGATAGGGAAGCTTTTATCAGAGTTCTGTTGGGTACGGCTGTATTTCTTCTCTCTGGAGTGCAATGAGGTGTCCAGAAATGAGTTAGGAGATGACTATGGTTTTGGAATAATTTGAGCTGCCTGTATATTGAAATTCAGTGGTGTGATCCTGTGTTACTGGTGAATTTGCATGCTGTGTCTTGCTTTGGATCTTGTTGGCCCTTGGGTGGGACTTGGTTTCAGTGTAGGTATGGAGGCATTTGATGAGCTCCTATCGATTAATGTTCCCTGGGTTCAGGAGTTCCCTGACGATCTCAGGATTTGGGCTTAAGTCTCCTCCTTCTGGGTTTCAGTTTTACTTTTACAATAGCCTCAAGGCTTCTCCATCTATATAGCACAAATGATAAAGCCTTTAGGTTAAAGATGAAGAGTTTCTCCACATTGAGGGAGACCGTGACTGGAATGAAATGAGGTGAGATCAAAAGAAGAGAGATAGCTAGCCAGTAATCACTTCCTTATGTGCGCTCCTTCATTTGGACCACCCAGAGATGATCACTGAATTATACAGGGAATAGGAGAGGGAGGGGGTAGTCAGAGGTGGCCAGGAGGATAAATGAGGTAAATGAAAAAGGGGAGAGACAGATCCAGCCCGTAACCAGTTCTCTAAGTGTTCTTCATCGTCTGGAACACAATGGGATTCACAGGGTTGGGTAGATAAGAGAGGGGAGAGGGAAGAGAGAGAGCCAACCTACTGGGGAGAAAGAAGAGTCCAAAAGAGGAGAGAGTGGTCAAGCCAGTAACC
>SJXQ01002786.1:0-37372 GCA_006408695.1 Aepyceros melampus
CGCTGGCACAGCCGTAGCCCTCTCAGATAGGCACGGTCTTAGCAGCTATGCCGAGACTCTGTCCACGCTCCGTCAGAGGCTGCAGATGTTGACAGCTGGGGCAGAGCAGGAGAGGGAAAACACACTCCAACGGAGACTTGAGACCAGCCCTCACTTGTTCCTCCTCCCTTCTGCCCGCCTTGAGGAGTCGAGGCCAGAATTCTAGGGTTCAGGTTCCACTCCTCTCCCATTCAGCACAATCGAGTATCTGGTCCCCTCCACCTCTAACCTGTCCCTCGACCTGCCCAGTTTTGTCCCCCGCATCCCACCATCTTATCCAAGCACGATTTTCTCTGGCTCGGCCACTGCCGTGGCTGCCCACCTTGGACCACATCCCCCCCATTCCCACCTTGGCCTTTTCCAAGCGTAAGTGATAAAACACAAATGAAATCTCCTTCACTCTTGCTTCATCTGCTTCCCGAGGGGGAAAAGACAAACTCGCCATCGTGGTCCCAGGGGTCCTCCCTGATGGCCCCTTCCTGTGCTCATCACTCACTCACTCATTCGTTTATCCAACACGCATTCACTGAAGCACTATCACATACTCTTTTTAGACCCTGGGGGCTGTGACAAAACAGGGGAAAAACCCTGATCTCTTGGAAGGAAGTTTTTGGTGGAGGGAGGGGAGACCATCAGTAAACCAATATATAAGATGGTAGATGGTAAAACCAGGGAGAATAGAGAACAAGGACAGGAGCTAGGGAGTCGAGGGCTGGGAGGGGGCCACAGGGCAAGGCGGCCTCGAGAAGGTAACCTTGAAGGAAGACCTGAAGGAAGTGAGAAGCAGGTCATGAGGATGTGCAGGGGGAAACTCCTTCCTGCTGAGAAAACAGCAGTTGTGTCCTGAAGTGGGAACACACCAGGATGCTTGGCATATTTTTAAGGAACACTCTGTCTACTGTTGGTCACTATCAGATATTTTTTATCACAATGCTTCCACAATTTATGATTGTATATATTTTTTTAGATGATAATAAGATGTCGAGAAGGCAATGGCACCCCACTCCAGCACTCTTGCCTGGAAAATCCCATGGATGGAGGAGCCTGGAAGGCTGCAGTCCATGGGGTCGCTGAGGGTCGGACACGACTGAGTGACTTCACTTTCAATTTCACTTTCATGCATTGGAGAAGGAAATGGCAACCCACTCCAGTGTTCTTGCCTGGAGAATCCCAGGGACGGGGGAGCCTGGTGGGCTGCCGTCTATGGGGTCGCACAGAGTCGGACACGACTGAAGCGACTTAGCAGCAGTAGCAGCAGCAGTGTCCATGCTCAATGAATATTAGCTGCTAGTAACAGAGGATGAGATGGCTGGATGGCATCACTGACTTGATGGACGTGAGTCTGAGTGAACTCTGGGAGTTGGTGATGGACAGGGAGGCCTGGCGTGCTGCAATTCATGGGGTTGCAAAGAGTCGGACGTGATTGAGCGACTGAACTGAACTGAATAATGTTTGGGCTTCCCAGGTGGCGCTAGTGGGAAAGAACCTCCTTGTGAGTGCAGGATACATAAGAGATGCAAGTTCCATACCTCGGTTGGGAAGATCCCCGGAGGAGGGCATGTTTACTGTTGTTCTTTAGACTTGTGCTGACGAACTTATATATATATCACTATTTTGCAAAAACCCTGTGAGATCTGTACTACTATGACTCTCGCTTTTTCAGTGAGGAAACGGAGCCTTAGAGAGATTGTTACTTAACCGGGGTCGTATGGATAAGTGAGAGCCACAAGTGGAACCCAGGTCCTCCTGACTCAGAGCCTGTGCTAAACATCAACGTATTTGCTGGTGGAGAAAAACAGAACTGGCGTGGATATGGAGGGCCTGAGCCACAGTCACAAAAGTGGTAAAGGAGAGTTTGTGCAGGGGAGAGGCGGGCCCGGGCACTGGGCACTGAAACGGCGACCCGAACTGTTGCGGAGAAGCCGATTCTGACTCCATGTTGGAACTGCTTCTTTGACTTTCCTTTTGTTGTTTTTGTTATTACCATCATAACACAGAATGGCAGAATGCCCCACTGCCTGTTAAACTAAAGTGCCTTTGTTCAGAACCCTGTCCACCTGTAGATGGCAGGAAGGAGGAAATTAACACATGCCCTGCCTGAGGCCTGCCATTCTAGGAGATGTTTGCAAGATTAATGACCTTTTTACTTTGCTTCCTCACCTCCTGTGGATGTGGAGGGCCTTAGCCGCAGTCACAAAAGTGGTAAAGGAGAGTTTGTGCAGGGGAGAGGCGGGCCCGGGCACTGGGCACTGAAACGGCGACCCGAACTGCTGCGGAGAAGCCGATTCTGACTCCATGTTGGAACTGCTTCTTTGACTTGCCTTTTGTTGTTTTTGTTATTATCATCATAACACAGAATGGCAGAATGCCCCACTGCCTGACTATTAAACTAAAGTGCCTTTGTTCAGAACCCTGTCCACCTGTAGATGGCAGGAAGGAGGAAATTAACACATGCCCTGCCTGAGGCCTGCCATTCTAGGAGATGTTTGCAAGATAAATGACCTTTTTACTGTGCCTCCTCACCTCCCCCATCCCTGATCTGTAAAACAATCTGACATGCAGACCCCAAGAAGATGGTTATTTTGAGGCACTAGCCTGGCATCTTTTGGTCAACTGGCTCCCGGAACAAAGTCTCTTCCTTGCCTCAACCCTTTGTCTCGGATTCACTGACTTGTCACACAGCAAACAGAGCTTGGACTCAGTAACAGAGTAAGAGTGTTATGGCTGATGAATCTGCTGAAAGCCTCTCCCTCCAACTATCAGTGTGAGCAGAGAGCTGCCTTTGTACTCCCAGGGGGAGAGGAGGACCACACAGCCAGAGAGGAAAGGACGCCACCATCTGAGTGCTGACAGCCCCTTATCCGTACCCCCAGGAAAGGCTGAGGGTGGACCCATTCACAGATCCGCTGGCCTCAGGCAGGTTCCTTCACCTCTCTCGGCCTCAGCTGCCTCATCTGCTGAACGGGCATCACCACTGTTGCTGTAATCATGGTAACCTAAATAGCATCTAGCCTTGTAGGAAGGAAATGGTGAGGATAAAATTAAGAGGAGAGGTGAATGAACTGAGCTGGAGAGAGCAGTATTCTCATTTCCTAAACTGACTGTATTAATAGATGCTTTATAGGGAAGGCTTGGTGACAGCATCTTGTACAAAGAATGTGAAAAGAGTGTTTTCTTTGTGAGATTGGTTAGCTCATTTTAAAAAATCTTGATTATACTGGTTAGAGGTCTTGCAGTTAAAGTTTAGGAAAAGTCAGCCGCAGTTTATTTAAAAAAAAAAAAAAAAGATGATTGCCTCATGGATCTGAAAAATCCCGAAGTAGAACACTCTTCACGGGCTTCCCTGGTGGTTCAGATGGTAAAGGGTCCACCTGCAGTGCAGGAGACTCAGGTTTGATTCCCGGGTCAGGAAGATCCCCTGGAGAAGGAAATGGCAGCCCACTCCAGCATCCTTGCCTGGAGAATCCCATGGACAGAGGAGTCTGATGGGCTACAGTCCACAGGGTCGCAAAAAGTCAGACACCGCTGAGCGACCAAGCACACACTCAGGACACCTACAGGGTGATTTAATGAGGGGCTCAGACTCACCGCCACATTCGGTGTCTCTCTCTCCTGGTTTCCCTCTGCCCTGATTTTCTTGGCACTGACTCCATCTTTAGACAGCCCCTTACTATGGAAGAATGGCCACCATAGCTCCAGAGCCCACACCCCTCAGGTTCCAGTTGAGCAGAAAAGACTATCAGTACATGCCTTTGCCTTTTGTTCCAGCATTCTGGCAAACACACCCCTCCCACTGGCCAAGCTGGGTCAGGGGTCTGGAGAAGCAAGAAGCTCCAATTGGCTCAACCCAGGGCCTTGCTCTGCCCACCCATACACATGAACTAAAAGGTGGGGAATACTGACTCTGCCGACAAAAAGGGGGCTTTGCAATAAAATAAAGAAACAGGGAAAGGGATACAGGGAAGCTAAGCCATCCGCCAGCATATACCACCACCCTGGTCTTGCTCTTCAGTTTAGGAAGACTACTGACCACAAAGCAGAGAAGGGGTAGAGTTTAATCTCTTTCTACTTCCTAAGACCTTGTGGAATCCAGGGGAAAAAATGGGCAAAGTATCCTTGGAGACCAGAGTGGCCTCTCCCTGGCCCAGCCCAGATGGCAGCTCTCGAGGGAACTGCGTCGTGACTCCTGAGCTGGTGGCTGACAGTGCCAGTGAATTCAGGCTGCAGTTCCCTGCCCAGGAGTTGAACTCCTCCTGTGGGATGTGGGGCCCCAGGGGCTGAAAAGCCCTGGCCTTAAGGAAGTCGCAGCCAGTAGGGAAGGCACTGGAAGGTCGAGTCAATTCTGTGAAAAGATCTGAAAGCTTTAGATGCCTGCTTCAGGGTTTCTTATTGCTTTCCTCTTGGCATTTCTCTCCTATGTGTGATGTTTCTGGATCATTATTTCTTAGTGTTTTTTATTAAAATTATCCAGGCACTTGAAAGTGCAGAACTGGTCCTATTGTGACCTTGTGGTTCAGAACAGAGGGTGGGGTTGGGGGGGTGGAGACAGCAAGCTTCCTGTTTGACAAGACCTCTCCCTCCCTAGGTTGCTAAGTCTACGGAGGTTTGAGATGTTCTTTTGTTCCATTCAATATTCCCCCTGTAACGCAGGCGTCCCCAACCCCCAGGATCCAATGCCTGATGATCTGAAGTAGAGCTGAGATAATAAAAATATAAGTAAAGTGCATAATAAATTCAATGCACTTGAAGCCTGAAACCATCCCCCCACCCCAAACCCTGGTTCATGAAAAATTGTCTTCCACGAAACCAGCCCCTGGTGCTGAAAAGATCGGGGACCACGCCGTATGACTCATGTCTTACCAGCACATAACTGAAAATCAGCCTCATCTTCCAGTTACTGTCCTTGGGATTCTAGGAGTAATCCATGAAGGGATAGAAAACCTTATCAATGGGACCCCTCCCCCTGGAAATGCAAGGCAGGCAAGAGGTTTGCAGAATTAGCCTGACATTTTCCCAGCAGAGTCTCGAGGCCCCATGCAGGACTCCTGGCTCTTTGCTGGAGCCTCAAAGAGCACTCTCCCACTGCTGGCCTTCTGCAGACTTCTGGCCCGCCATCTCTCCTTGATGATCAAAGGCCATCTTGGTTAAAAGACAGAGAACTGACAGGAAGCACGCCAGGTGACTTAATTGAATTTGGGCAATTCAGATGGAGTAGCTGGTTCTCATTTAGGAAATTCAGATTGAATAACCAATTTCCTTGTTAAGGAGGGCGATGCAATTTGAGGCGTTCTTCATCTGACCCTGACAACCCAGCCAGTCTCGGCACTGGGTTTTTGCCCTGCTTGTGGTGGCTCAGATGGTAAAGCGTGTGCCTACTGTGTGAGAGACCTGGGTTCAATCCCTGGATCAGGAAGATCTCCTGGAGAAGGGAATGGCAACTCACTCCAGTAATCTTGCCCGGAAAGTCCCATGGACGGAGGAGCCTGGTATGCTACAGTCCATGGGTCGCAAAGAGCCGGACACCACTGAGCGACTTCCCTTTCACTTTCCTGTGTTCACCTGCGTTGTCGAGTCACTTGGTATTTGTCTGTTTCCCTCCTCCCTTGAGATTGTTTCAAGCTCTACTATTATTATAGTGCATGCCTGCTAAGTCGCTTCAGTCGTGTCCCACTCTTTTGCAACCCTATAGGCTGTAACCCACCAGGCCCCTCTGCCCATGGCGATTCTCCAGGCAAGAACACTGGAGTGCCTCCCATTTCCTCCTCCAGGAATCCTCCCTACCCAGGGTTTGAACCCTCATCTCTTATGTCTCCTGAATTGGCAGGCAGGTTCTTTACCAGCAGTGCCACCTGGATTCAAAGTCAAGAGATACACTGATTTGACCCAAGTATATTTTCTAATGGTTTGCTCTCCTTTTATCCATTGTTTTTCCTAGCAAATTCTCCATTTTTTTTCTTCTTTCTCGATCTCCTTTTAATGTGGTAGTAAACTTTTAATGCAGTTTCTTTATCTCTTCATTCTCTAGTTCCAGCAAGCGGGGGCTACTCTCTAGTTGCAGTACACAGGCTTCTAGTTGTGGTGGCTTATCTTGTTGCAATGGCACCCCACTCCAGTGCTCTTCCCTGGAAAATCCCATGGATGGAGGAGCCTGGTTGGCTGCAGTCCATGGGGTTGCGAAGAGTCAGACACGACTGAGCGACTTCACTTTCACTTTTCACTTTCATGCATTGGAGAAGGAAATGGCAACGCACTCCAGTGTTCTTGCCTGGAGAATCCCAGGGACGGGGGAGCCTGGCGGGCTGCCGTCTATGGGGTCGCACAGAGTCGGACACGACTGAAGCGACTTAGCAGCAGCAGCATCTTGTTGCAGAGCACTGGCTGTAGGGTGCTTGGGCTCAGTAGTTGTGGCTCACAGGTTTAGTTGCCCCAAGGCATGTGGAAGCTTTCCAGACCAGGGATCTAACACGTGTCCCCTACGTCGGCAGGAGGACTCGTAACCAGTGGACCACCAGGAAGTCTGCTTCTAATATAGTTTTGATCCAAGACTCAAATTTGGGGATTTGGGGTCTTTTGAGAAAGGAAAAATCTTCTTTCCTGTCCATATGATGCACATTATAATGTCTTTTGGAAGGAGCTTTGTTGTCATTCAGCTGCTAAGTCATGTCAGACTCTTTGTGACCCCATGGACTGCAGCACACCAGGCTCCTCTGTCCTTCACTATCGCTAGGAGTTTGCTCAGATTCATGTCCATTGAGTCAGTGATGCTATCTAACCATCCTATCCTCTGCCACCCCCGTCTCTTCCTGCCTTCAATCTTTCCCAGCATCAAGGTCTTTTCCAATGACTCAGCTCTCCACATCATGTGGCCCAAGTATTAGAGCTTCAGTTTCAGCCACAGTCCTTCCAATGAGTATTCCAGGTTGATTTCCTTTAGGATTGACTGGTTTGATCTCCTTGCAGGCCAAGGGACTCCCAAGAGTCTTTTCCAGCACCACATTTCATAAGCAGGAAGTAGCTTAGACCCTGTTAAGTAATTCAATGGCTATTGCAGCTAATATTTACTGTGTGCTAGGTACTGTGCTAAGTACTTTGCAAGTTTTTACAGTAACTTTGGGAGTCATGTTCCCCATTTCACAGATGAGGAGACTGAGGCATAGAGAAGTTACAGGATTTCCCTCAGGGCCCACAACTGAAAGGCCATGGGGAAAGGCTCTCAGGCCTCTGCCTTTCCCCACCATCCTGTGCCACCTCCCCAGAGAATGGTAGCCTCATAGAAACAGGGCACCATCAAAGCCCCGCTCAGCATCTGCAAAATTTCTGATGAAAAAGATATTTGCTCCTGTCCTAGGGGAAAGGATTGCAGGGCTTAGGCAGAGAAAACCTGAGCTCTAGCCTGCTATTGATTTATGTGAAAAGATAAATTGGCACCAGACAGGGAAATCCCTGGCTTTAGGTAATCTTGGGGAATTTACCTGGGGGATAAGGCTTGAGAGATCCCTACAAAGCAGGGGGCATGTCATTGTTTTGATCGCTGAGTTTTCTGGGGCCAGTAGATATCAGGAAGTCTGACTCAGCCTTTTGACGTTCAAATCCATCTCAAATGCAGATGGAAATGTCACAGAAGACAGGATCGTCAATTCACCAGGTCTCCAGGACAGTTCTTGACTTGCACTGTGGCCTATTCCATGGCTTTGGTAGTATGGCCAGAAATTCATGATTGTTCTTACTCAAAAGAAACTGAGCAAGGAATCTGAAGCTGTGAACAATATTTTATCCTCCCCTCCCATTTTTATATACATTTTCTTGTAGCAGAGGTTATTTTAAATAAAAACTTTAATGTTGCTGCGCACAGTTATGCAACCAGAAAGTCTGAATGAAATTGCAAGAAGGCAGAGTGTAGTGGGGATAATTACTGTGCTTGAAAAAAAGGATATTAATAACCAGAAGTTCCTCAGCACAAAATAAGGAGATTACACTCCAGAATTCTCTTGTTCCATTGACCTTCCCAGCAGCCTTGTCCAAAGAGATTCTCAGAAGATGCTGATGATCCTTCAAATTGCCACCCAGCTGCAATTCTACTCACAGATAAAGCTCTACCCCCAAATGCCAGCTCTGTTCAGCTCTTGATTATGTCCATTAATCAAAAAAGCTAAGAGGACTGAACCCATACCTCCCTAGTGCTTCTCAAGCTATCTGTGGAGCTGGCCTTTTTCTTTTAAAAGGAAAACCTCCAACCTATCTACTAATACATTTGTAAAATATAATAAAAGTGACTTACTGGAAAAATGAAGGAGACATAGAAAACAGAGGCCCAAATATGTAATTATGAAGCAGGCATAGAATGGCATTTGAAAAAATCTATAATCCAAATAAACATAATTAGAAAAGAGGGAAATAGTTGCAACACTGTGCATATTGGTTATGGAAAGGGTATGTGAAGGTGATTAACATCACGTCCTTATGTCCATTAATCAAAAAAGCTAAGAGGACTGAACCCATACCTCCCTAGTGCTTCTCAAGCTATCTGTGGAGCTGGCCTTTTTCTTTTAAAAGGAAAACCTCCAACCTATCTACTAATACATTTGTAAAATATAATAAAAGTGACTTACTGGAAAAATGAAGGAGACATAGAAAACAGAGGCCCAAATATGTAATTATGAAGCAGGCATAGAATGGCATTTGAAAAAATCTATAATCCAAATAAACATAATTAGAAAAGAGGGAAATAGTTGCAACACTGTGCATATTGGTTATGGAAAGGGTATGTGAAGGTGATTAACATCACGTCCTAGAATGTGGCAATGTCAAATTGTTATGAAAGTTTCTAAGTCACTTATTCTCAGCATCTGTGTTTGTATCTTCAGAGGCCAGTAATCAACTCTGCATGGACTGGCTGTGATCACTTGAAAGTCGGGGCTCCAGTCCTGGCTGCAGCCCTCAGTGCCCTTAAATATCCAGGGCCTTGGAAGCTTCTTGGGAAGCTAGATGCCTTTGAGACAGTAATCCAGGGCTCTAGGAATAATGTCCCTGACATCGATTTAAACCATTTATCAGAGGAAAGTGAGAGCAGATGATATATCTTTAGAATTCAGACATGGAGTTATTGATCAAAGAAGAAATTAAGACTTCTGGTTATTACAGTAGAGGGCGGGAGGGGGAGGGGCAGGGGAGGGGCGGGGTGCGGGTAGCCTGTTCATCTCAGTCTGCAATGGTTACTTACGGTCAGGGAGTGCGTTGGGAACCGGGCCAGGCGGTGAGGCCTGCTCTCTGCTTTTGGCCCTGCCACCTGAGGCTTCACTTGTTCTGTTCTGCTCTGTTCTGATGGGCTTGAGGGAGGGTCTGTGTCTGGAATGTCTGCCGTAAGCATTGGCACTTCTGCTCTTGAGAATGGAGTGAGCCCCCACCTCCTCTGAAACCTCCAGGCCTTTTCACAGCTTTTGTCTCCTCTACCCTGTCTCCCTCCTGATTTGATCTCTACCTCCCTCAGAACTCCTCCTTCCCAAGGTCTGACCTGTTGCAGAGTCAAATCTCTGTGAGCAAGACCCCAGTACATTCCACAGTGAGCCCAGTACATTCCACAGTNGACAAAAGTCACCTTGCTCATACATAATATCTTTGTCAAACACTGAACAAAATCATGTATCTAGTCAGTTTCTAAAGAGAGTGCCTTACACATGACTATTGAAAATAGTCTTTAATGGTTTACTCTTATTTAAAAAATAGTGTGTTTGGAGGTAAAGTACAAATTAGCAGAAAGAAGAAAGTCTTTCAAGTCAGTGTCTGTCTGGAACTCAGTCAGCCTTTCCAATAGCATTGACGCATGCCATTGTATGTGTGCCTGTTAGTTGCTCAGCTGTAGCTGACTTTTTGCAACCCCATGGACTACAGCCCGGCAGGTTCCTCTGACCATGGGAATCTCCAAGCAAGCATACTGGAATGGGTTGCCGTACCCTTCTCCAGGGGATATTTCTGACCCAGGGATCGAAATCTCCCAAATTGCAGGCAGATTCTTTACCATCTGAGCCACCAGGGAATCCCATTGCATGGCAATATAATTCCATCGTATGACTATATCAAAATGGAGCTATCCATTACTTTACTGATGGACATGTGATTACACTATCTGTTTTTTTCACTTGACATTATAATCTAGCCTAATGATTTAATGACTATGCCATATTCTGTGTGGATAAATAAATAATAAATTCTCTTATATGAATAAATAAAGTAATAAATAAAGTATTGAGTTGGCCAAAATATTTGGGTTTTCCATAAAATGGTACAGAAAAACCCAAATAAACTTTTTGGCCAACCTAATACTTTATTTAACCAATACCATATTTCCCCCTGGGCTTTCCTGGTGCTCAGCTGGTAAAGAATCTGCCTGCAATTTGGGAGACCTGGGTTCGATCCCTGGGTTGGGAAGATCCCCTGGAGGAGGGCATGGCAGCCCACTCCAGTGTTCTTGCCTGGAGAATCCCATGGATAGAGGAGCCTAGCGGGTTACATTTCCCCACACCCCAATTTCTCCTGAAATAGTGTTACTGAACATCCTTGCAAATACATTTTGTCCGCCTTCATGATTATTTTCTTAAGTGAAGTCTGTAGCCTTGTAAGCACTGAATCAAAGGTCATGGGAAATTCTGGGCCCTTCCTGAAGCCTTGTCATATTGGACAAGTCAACATGGAGAGACAAGNCCTGCAATTTGGGAGACCTGGGTTCGATCCCTGGGTTGGGAAGATCCCCTGGAGGAGGGCATGGCAGCCCACTCCAGTGTTCTTGCCTGGAGAATCCCATGGATAGAGGAGCCTGGCAGGTTACATTTCCCCGCACCCCAGTTTCTCCTGAAATAGTGTTACTGAACATCCTTGCAAATACATTTTGTCTGCCTTCATGATTATTTTCTTAAGTGAAGTCTGTAGCCTTGTAAACACTGAATCAAAGGTCATGGGAAATTCTGGGCCCTTCCTGAAGCCTTGTCATATTGGACAAGTCAACATGGAGAGACAAGACCTTGAACCGTGGAGAAAGACTGACCCTGGTCATAACCCTCACTCTGCTGGGTGACTCATGTTCGGGACTCGCACTCTCTGAGCTTCAGTTGCCTCCATATAACAGAAAGAAAACCAAAGTGTTAGTCACTCAATTGTGTCCGACTTTTTGCGACCCCATGGACTGTAGCCCATCAGGCTCCTCTGTCCATGGGATTTTCCAGGCAAGAATCCTGGAGTGGGTTGCCATTTCCTACTCCAGGAGATCTTCCCAACCCATGTATCAAACCCATGTCTCTTGCATCTCCTGCATCGGAAGGCGATTCTTTACTACTAGAGCTACCTGGGAAGCCAAATAACAGGGAGGAAAGTAAAAGTGTTAACTCCACAGGACTGTCTTGAAGCTCAGCTAAAATCACGTGTTTCAAAGCCCTGAGCACAGTTCCTAGGAAGCGGCCCTGCCCTTAGACAGATGATGTCTGAGTGAGCACAGGTTCTTAGCTCTGTCTGCCGTCTCCATCAGCTGTCACGCAGCCTCAGACCTGGGGCATTGCTCAGGAGTACAGCTTATGCTGGGGAGAGAGGCCTGCAGGACTGGTCTCAGCTCTTCTACAATGGGACTAGAATCTAATGTGAATAAACAGTTCCTAGATGGAACAAGCTTGGGTTCTCTTGAGGGTTGTGTCCCATTCTCTAGACGTTCAGGGGCTCAGAGTTGGGTCTTTCTGCCTTGCTGATGGACAAGGTGACAGTGTCAGGCTCTGAGACCCAGGAACTGAGGGAAACCTTTCTGCCAGGTCTCTCCCATGCAGGGTTCTGTGTGAGGCGTGCTGAGGGCCGAGGAGAGAGCGGGATGATGTTTGCTGATCCCTAGCGAAAGGACCAGTACCTCCCTTTGATCTGTTTTCGCTGAAACCTACAAAGGTTGAAATTGACAAGGTTCTGGAGGGAGGTGAGCGGAATGTGGTTAGCTTCGTTGGGAGCCTGTGTCCCCCATCTGCCCTTGCCTTGCAGCAGACACATTTGTATGCTTGGATTTTCCAGAAAGGATAAATCACACAAACAGAGCGCCTCCTTGGGAGTCCTCCCAGGAGTCCAGCTCCACCCCTCCCCCTCCTGTTAACACATGCCCCATTTTCCCCGGCACACACTGGCCTAGTCTGAAGAGCCTTCTCTGGAAAACTCATTCTTGGAGAGAACTTTCTTTGTGCGATAGTTCAGCCTTCTAGACTAAACAGACGATGAGAAAATAGTGAACCCAGAGACAAAAAAAAAAAGAAAAAAAAATTCCTTTTGGTAAATGGAGGAGGGAAGGCATTGCACTGGGCCTGAGGTCCTGAGCCTCTCTGCGCTGACCGCGGCAGCACAGCCAAGAGAGATTTCGGGAAACAGAGCCTAGTTTTCACTGCACTGTGTTTTCTCTTTGTTTCCTCACCACTTGATGGTGCAGCGGACCGTCTGGCCTCCCAGCACACGTCGTGTGCTCTCGGCCCAGCACAGGCCTGCGGTATTTGGCCCCCAAAGCAGCTTTCATTTAAAATCAAGGCTTTGAAGGTTGATCTGGTTTGAGAACAGTTCTGGGAGCGTGGGATTCCTTGGCATGCGGTCCCCTCTGGGCTGCGTGGAAAGAGGGGAGTCTCGTTTTCCCGAGATGAGCCCAACAGTGATGTAGAAGAATAGTCTCCTGGTTGATGAGCCTGGCTCAGAAACCAAAGGCAGGACAGTGTCGGGGCCCTCCATCCCTGTCCTTCCTCTGGCTGGGCTGTGGAGCATACATCCTGTTTTTATTAGGAGGTGTGTTTTGCCTCTAACCCCTTCCTCCTCTCCCCCCAGAGAGGAGTCCCAGTTCCATTGGCATGCTGATGGAGCTTAGGGCAGCTGACTGCACCACCCCAGGTTGAGCTTCCAACCAGGAGGAGGGAGGGAGCCTTGGCCTGGCAATTTCGGGAGACAGTTAAAAGATTAGATAGTAAATTTATTTAACAGAGACTAATCACCTGGGACTGGGTTTCATATCCTGTTTTGAAATAATGTGTTTCTCTTGTGCTCTGGTCTGAATCTGTCATCCCTCCTCTAATAATGAGAGGCAGCGGATTTTTAATCTTTGACCTTCTTCCATATAATCTAATCACGGTGGTTTTCTGATCCTCTTCTCCTTATTTGGTGAAGTTCAGGAAAGAGAAAGAACTCATATCTCTGGCCTTGCCAGCCGTGCTCTCTAGTTCTTGCAAGGCGCTGGGCTGACTGGCAGAACCAGACACTACCTGCTACAAGTTCTGTGCACTTCATGTGGGAGAGGGAGGCTGGGGGAAGAACCGGAGTGGAAGGCCAGAGGGGTGGCAACTGGGAACTGCAGCGAAACAGTCAGGACATCTGTTTCCATACCAAGGCCGCCTAGAGAGCTGTGCGTCGCAGACTGGGAGCAGCCCTCCGTGAGGCCTCTTCCTACTGTCTCTGAGTGTCATGAGTTAGGAATGGGACCCAGGTACCCCTCCGATTGTCTGCACAGGGAAACCTTTATGCATTCAGCCTCTTCCCCTCCCCTTTCAAGCTGGGAGGTCTTGGCATGTCAGCCCTTAGTCTCTGGGGTTGGCCCCAGGCAGCCCACACTGAGGTCTTCCCTTTAGGTGGGGTTGCCAGGTGGGGTGTCTCTCCAGCCCTTCTGACTTTGGGAGTCACTCCAAAAGGAATCCTGGAGGCTGGAAAGCTGGGTTCAGCTTGAATGAAAAAGTGAACAGGGGAATGTTTTCACTTCCTGCCTGCCTGTCCATCCTTACAAAATTGTTGCTTGGTTGTGTGAGAGGCAGACTTGTCTCCAGCATCTTCCTTTTCCCATCCCTCAGAGATCAGTGACTTTGCAGATAGAGCCAAGTCCTTTGTTTAGCCAGCAACGAAACAAATCTAGTTAATCTAAAGAGGATGTTTGAAAAGCATGTAGGGTGGACATCTCAAAGACGTGGTTGAAAAACGGGATTTACAAAGACTGACACTGATCAGCTTCAGAGGGTCTGGAGAGCAGCCATCTTTCAGTGGTTATCCCTAGACATCAGTGATAGTGGATTGATGTCAACTGCATGCAGCTTTTAGGACCCTTGGCCTATATAGAATTTAAAGGCCATGGAGGGAGAAACTCAGTGGCCCAGCTTGGCCAGGGATCAGTAGGACATCTTGATTCATTGACCTACCAGACTGTAGGCAGGAAAAAGCAACTCCTCAGCAGGTAATAGGTCAATGTGCTGTTATCCAAAACAGGAAGGTGCTGGTAAGCACCCCCAAATCAGCAAAGTTCGGCCAAACATTCGTGATTCTCTCTTGCACTGGGGTCTAACCTTGGCCCCGTAGGTCTTACTATGACAGGGCGCAGGCTTTGCAAGAGATGGGTGATGTTTTCTTCTGCCTCCGTCCCATCAGGGTTCCACCATCATCACACCCACACCCGTCCTCCTGTCAGTATCGGGACAGACAGACTCCTAAACCTTGACCTTTGGCGCTGAAATTATTTTGATTCCTTGGAATCTCCAAGGTTCCATTCTTCACTTGTCTTCTTTAACTTCCTTCCTGCACCTCTTGGTGCCCCATTCAGACTCCTGCCACTACACAAAATCCCTGTTCTACAGTCTCCCCCGCCCCCCAAATTCACAGCTGAGATAAATAATTCACAGGCAAAATAAATACCCAGTCCCATCCCTAGCTCTCTGTAATTACCTCCCTGGTGTGCATTGGTTTCGCCCTTCTGGGAAATGTGAGAAAGGAAACAGGTCCTTTTAGCCTGTGAATGGTGCTTTATTATTTTGATGCATGAATGCAGAAGGAATAAGAGACAAAATAAAGTTAATAATACATTGTGGTGTAGATAATTCATCACTTAAATCAATAGGAACTGCAGGTCACTGGCCTGGAACTGGTGTTACTGTGATCTAAACATGGAATTAATAATTGAAACTACCCCGATCTGTCTTCCTGGAATGGGAAGACAGACAACCCCAGGGATAGATACATATAGCACAGGAGGAACGAGGCGATGGAGATAGACAGATGATTCATGTAATTCCTCCAGCTGTCACATACAGTAAATATGAAAATCTGCTTTCTATCTGGAATCAGCCTCATTTGGGCGTGAGGTTAGCTGAATTATATCCTTAGCTGTGTGTTTATTTTTTCATTTATTGCAGGAATTTCAGATGATTGGTTAGCATGGAATGCTGCATTTTCTGAGGTTGAAAAGGCTCTCTAGCAATGACGAGGCAGTGAAATGCACAGCCTATGGAGCCCCTTTCATTACTTTCACTGCACCCCTGGGAATTCAGTCCTCAGTTCCCCAGGAAGTTTGGTTTGGCAGTCATGAAGGGGACAGTAGAAGCAGTGACCTGCATTAAGAGCATCACAGAAGAGTGAAGAAGGTGAGTCCTGAGGACCATCCTTAGCTCTGCAACCTTAAGCAAGTCATGAATTCTCTCTGATCCTATTTCCCTCCCTGTAAAAGGAGGTAAGGGCTTCCCAGGTGACTCAGTAGTAAAGAACCCACCTGCCAGTGCAGGAGACATGGGTGCAATCTCTTGGTTGGAAAGGTCCCCTGGAGAAGGAAATAGCAACCCACTGCAGTGTTTCTTACCTGGGAAGTTCCATGGACAGAGGCGGCTGGTGGGCTATAGTCCACGACATCTCAAAAGAGTCAGACCTGCCTTAGAGTGTAAGCAACAAGCAAAGGAGATAATGATAGTGCCTGCCTTGTAAGGCACTGAGGACTGAATGGGATAATGAATGAAGGGCCCCTAGAATCATGGCTGGCTCCTGATGCCTACAGTGGTTCACATTGCTCTGGGCCATGAGGTCATGAAGTTACGAGGCCAAGGTAAGGCTGAAGTTGGTGGTTTACAGAGAGAGATTAGTTGCTGTTAAAATGAAATCAACCCTAGATACTTTGGCTTTTAAAGAAGCAGAATCCATTGTAGAAGTTCATCTCTGTCCTGTTGCCTTCTGCTTGTGGAAGTGAGAATGAATGGGAGTCCCACCGATAGGTCTGGACCCATTGCAAGAGTAGGACTGCCCCTTGGAGTTGGGGATTTGGCTGAGTTAAATCGCCCTGACTAATGAAATGGGAGCAAGTGGAGAAGAATGGGCTTCTCAGGTGGCGCTAAGTGGTAAAGAACCTGCCTGCCGATGCAGTAGACGCAAGAGAAGAGGGTTCGATCCATGGGTCCGGAAGATCCCCAGGAGGAGGGCATAGCAATCCACTCCAGTATATCTTGCCTGAAGAATCCCATGGACAGAGAAGCCTGGCGGGCTACAGTCCATACGGTTGCAAAGAATGGGACATGACTGAAGTGACTTAGCACAGCACAGCACAGGAGAAGAACAGCTTTCTGGAGGACTCTTTCAAGAGAGGGAAACAAAGGGGAGACTCTAGGGGAGAACAGGAAGTGGAGCCTTGCAGAGAACTGTGCCTGAATTCTTTTAAGAACAGAGATGCTTAAAATTCATTTTTCAGCCTTCCTGCACCTCCATAGCCTTCCCATCCGTCTGTGTTTGTGTGTCTGTGTGTGTCTAGTCTGTTCGTGTCCTTGTGTGTCTGTGTGCCTGGGTGAGTGGGTGTGATGCTCGTAAGTGCTGGAGGAGAGGCTGGGCTTCCTGGCTGGGCTGGCGTGGCTCAGGCCAGGAGCGACTCATGTCACATCAGCCAGATGACCCATAAGCTGGTCTGTTTCAGCAGAAGTAGGGCTTCAGAACCAGAGCTGACTGCGCAGAGCCTGGTCTTGGCTCCTCCCCAGGACTGGAGAGACGGGGCCTGCACAGGGCTTCCCTGGCCAGCGAGGTGCGTCTTACACCCGCTCCCTGTGCTCCTCATCTATCTGTGTAGGCTGAAGGGGAGCGGGCCGGACATCATCTACCAGGCGCTCAGAAATCCTGTCCCCAGGAGGCCCCATCCTCCATGTGCCAGCATTTCTGCCTGATAGTCTGTCTGTCCCTTAGAGTGACTTTTCTACTTGACCAGCGCACCAGCCTAAGGACACCCTGGGGATGGGTGGCCAACCCTGGAAAGAGAATGGTCCTCCACCCTCAAGACCAGCCCCCTGAGGCCAAGAGGGAGGACTCAGAAATGGAGCAGGATTCCTCAAGGGACACTGCCACTTTCCCCCATCCTCGTAGGAAAAGGCTAAGGGTGTGTTAGAGGGTGGGCCACCAGAGCCCCCTCCTCTGGGGATTTCCTGAAGCCTCGGCCACAGCTGGGATGGGACTCCCAGGAGCTGGGCAGCCAGGGGACGTTAGCAGCGGAGAGATTGGCTTGGCTGAGCCTTAGTCTGTCAGGCAGAGGGCCCAGGACAGAAATAAGTGGGTGACGGCCCCTTCCTACAGACAGAGATGACCGCATTTTCAACTGCTGCTTTTAAAGAGCTACCTCTCCTCTGTCCTCCAGTGATTCCAGAGTCCAGCAGGATCTTTAAGTGGAACTATTAATATTGGGGCAGGAATACAATGCAGCCCACTGAATGTAAACATTTGATTCTAAAGTCAACAGTATAATCATGCGAACCCTTGAAAATCCCTTAAATCACTCGTAAATCTCCAGAATGTGCTCCTTTCAAAACTCAAAAGCCAAAAAAGGGATCTTCCCTTTTTGTGTTTATTTTTAATTTTTATTTATTTATTTATTTTGCTATTCTGTGCGGCATGGAGGATCTTAGTTCCCTGAGCAGGGCTCAAACCCGCACCGCCTGCAGCGAGAGCACCGAGCGTTAACCACTCGACCACCAGGAAAGTCCCAGGGACTTACCTTTCTAAATTCTGTTTTCATTTGAGATCCAGCCTTCCCTGGAGTACTCAAGGCCAAGATCTAGCCTGATCTAGAACAATGATGGATTTCTCTCTTTTTGCTGAGCAATAGAGTTCTGTTTTGCAGTCCAGTGTGCTTACAGATGTGACTTCAGTTTTTTTAAAAAAAAATCTAGAAGGCAGTGAACCAAAAATCAGGAGACCTCAAATAGGTCTAGCTGCACTACAAGCTAGTCATGTGACCTTGAACAAGACACTTGACCTCTCTGGATAGTAATTTTCCAAACTTTAGAACAAACTCAGTGAAAATATTTAGATGGGTAAGTATGTGAATAAATAGCTAGATTTCATCCTTTTTTAAATGTATGATTTAAAGTATCCCAAAGTAGAGGAGAATGAGATACTTTTATAGTTATGACTTTGTAACTATCTATATTTTCCATGAAAGCCCTGTGAACTAGAAATACAACCCTTTCCCCCTTGATATTGTTGAAATAGATTACAGATGGCCAGAATTTATTTGTAAGTGTTGAATATTCCTATTTTAGGGTTGAAATCAGCTAATATTTTTGATGTCCTCCTTGTGAACCAAGAAAAATCCTTCCTTACGATTTTCCAGATGCCATGTGTGTTGGCGATACCGAAGGTGAATTAGAGGCAAGTCTTAGTTGACTCTTTGGTACCCAGAGAGACCAAAGATGGGGCAGGGTGGTACCATCTTACAAAACTTGAAGGCCTTACTATTTAGGACTTTGAAAATGTATACTTTTAGGGGATTACCTCTTGGAGACTGAGTTTACTCAAACAGACCACGTGGCTATTGGGCTAATTTCGTGTTCTTCACACACGCTGGCCAGGTTCTCTGCACATGCCCCTGGGACCCTTTCAAGAGCTGAAAAGGGAGAGAGTAAATGAGGAAATTCCTAGCTGCCAAGACTCCAGCTTCCCCTGGGTCCCTGCTTGCAAGAATATAGCTCTACTTTTATCTGATTTATATATTAAGGGTTTCATGTCAGATTGCATTTAAATAAAGGGTCCATGGTAAGACTGATGATGGATTTCTCTCTTTTTGCTGAGCAATAGAGTTCTGTTTTGCAGTCCAGTGTGCTTACAGATGTGACTTCAGTTTAAAAAAAAAAATCTAGAGGGCAGTGAACCAAAAATCATGAGACCTCAAATAGGTCTAGTTGCACTACAAGCTAGTCGTGTGACCTTGAACAAGACACTTGACCTCTCTGGATAGTAATTTTCCAAACTTTAGAACAAACTCAGTGAAAATATTTAGATGGGTAAGTATGTGAATAAATAGCTAGATTTCATCCTTTTTTAAGTGTATGATTTAAAGTATCCCAAAGTAGAGGAGAATGAGATACTTTTATAGTTATGACTTTGTAACTATCTGTATTTTCCATGAAAGCCCTGTGAACTAGAAATACAACCCTTTCCCCCCTGATATTGTTGAAATAGATTACAGATGGCCAGAATTTATTTGTAAGTGTTGAATATTCCTATTTTAGGGTTGAAATCAGCTAATATTTTTGATATCCTCCTTGTGAACCAAGAAAAATCCTTCCTTACGATTTTCCAGATGCCATGTGTGTTGGCGATACCGAAGGTGAATTAGAGGCAAGTCTTAGTTGACTCTTTGGTACCCAGAGAGACCAAAGATGGGGCAGGGTGGTACCATCTTACAAAACTTGAAGGCCTTACTATTTAGGACTTTGAAAATGTATACTTTTAGGGGATTACCTCTTGGAGACTGAGTTTACTCAAACAGACCACGTGGCTATTGGGCTAATTTCGTGTTCTTCACACATGATGGCCAGGTTCTCTGCACATGCCCCTGGGACCCTTTCAGGAGCTGAAAAGGGAGAGAGTAAATGAGGGATTTCCTAGCTGCCAAGACTCCAGCTTCCCCTGGGTCCCTGCTTGCAAGAATATAGCTCTACTTTTATCTGATTTATATATTAAGGGTTTCATGTCAGATTGCATTAAATAAAGGGTCCATGGTAAGACATATAAGAAAGAAAAGAGACAGATGATCCTTAAAGTCTGAGGTCTCCCACATCTAAATTTTTGTGATGTTTTAGAGAAACAGACAAAGATCTGAGTTTACCAGTTCTGGGCAGATGAGTCCTAAGCAGAATACTCAGCTCCCTGCTAGTTCCAAGATTGAGTGTAGATTCCTTTTCATGATCCAACTCACCCCAGGGCCATGAAACCAGTATATACAGTCAATTCATATTATTCACAATAGTTATAGACTATAAAGTCACCTCAAACATGAATTAGTGAATACTGAATCATTGCCCCTAGGGGAAAATATGTACACACACACAAACACACACAACTCCCATAAATCATCTTAATTCCTCAAAGCAGATCATCCTGGTAGATTTTGCTTCCTCTATTTTATGAAAGGAAAAACAAGGTTCAGAAATAGTAAGTGGATTGCTTGAGGCCAACCGATGCCAAAGTTGGGACTAAACTCCATCCAACTGGCCTGAGAGCCGCTCTTGTGCTGCCCAGCCCTGCCCCCAGACTCCCCACCTCCAGTCATCTCCGTGAGGCCTGAGACGAGAAGGTGGGCTATGGCCTTGTCTGACCTGACCCAGGAACCTACTCGTTGGGCAACTCAGGATTTTCCTGTCTGCACATGGCCATAAAAGNACCCTGCAGGTTTTGGATTTGCCAGCCTCTGTAATCCTTAAAATAAATCCAATAATAAAGCAAATTCTTTACAATAGTACATCTCAATGTGTATATGTACATACACATCCTGTTGGTTCTTTTTCTCTAAAGTGTTCTAATACTTTTTGTCCTAAACTTTCAATCAGTAAAAGTTCCTAGAAAACATTATTAATGAATGAAATATTTTCATATTTCTGCAAACTACTTTTGTATAATAGGGTTGCCATTCCCATTGATATTACTTATAAATGAGGAAACTGCATTACAAAGAGACTGTGAAACTTACCCCATAGTCCCACACCTGAAGAAGTAAACACCTTTCATGGGATCTGTCTAGCTCCCAGCCCTCTAAAGGCTCCCTCACCTATAGGGCTCACATGTTTTCTCTACATGATGTTGCCCATCAGGATTGAGAAGAGTACTATTCAGGCAGGTTTCCTGAGAGAAGAAGTAGTAAATTCAGAAACCTTCATCTTCCCTGTGGACTGAAGAAGAGAGAAACTGGTCTGCAGGAAAAGAAGAATGAAGTGGATATGTAAAGAGAAGAGATGGCCCTGTGACTGTCCAGTTTATAATTCCAGTTTCTTCTTGAAACTTAGCCTCATTCTGCCCTAGTGTTCTAAATCTTTCTCATGTATCTGTTTTCTCCCCCTCAAGATAATAGATATATCTGTTGTTTTCATTTTTAGAGTCCCAATAAATGTATGTAGTAAGTCATTAGATCCAGGTCTGTGTAATTTTATTTGGCAGTGCTGTGGAGCTTGTGGGATCTTAGTTCCCTGACCAGGGATTGAATTGGGCTCTCGGCAGTGAATTCACTGAGTTCTAACCACTGGAAAACCAAGGAATTCCCCAAAACTGATATTTTTAAACACTATGGTCAGTAAATACTGATTTATTCATTGTTACATGTTATATATAAATTTATGGTAAACATACTTATATATAATCCTTGCCCTCATTTCTGTTTTTTTAGTGAAAAGTTAAAGGAGAGAGGTTACTGATTCAATGTATACGAATATTTAGAGCTCTTTTATGTATTGACAGAATGCTTTCCAGAAAGGTTGCCTCAATGTTTACTCCACTAGCAGTGTATGAGAACAATATCATATATGAGTATATCATTAATGTTTTATTCTTATCCTCTGTTGTTTACGTAAATACTCTCCATTCCTTAAATTGAAAATATATAAATTTTTTGTTGCTTGCTTTTGTCCTACATTTAAGTTACTTAAAAAATTTTTGAATTCTACTAAACACGGTTTTCATAACTGCTTTTTAATCATATTAATAAATAATTATATTGACTTAACAACTTCAGTGAGTAGGAATGGAAATACCCTAATATAAAAAATAATTCTGATTATGTGTGATAAATATTTAAGGAAAGCATATCAATAAGAGTAAAAATATTTGGTAGAATAACTGAAGGAAATGTTTAGATAAGTGTTCCATGATAGGGTTTACAGTGAAAAGATTAGATAGTGGTATGAAATGAGAAACATCTAGGAGATCATGTAATCTGTTTTGAGTTTAGTAAATTTTTATTAATTTGAAAATTTGAAGGATTTGTACATTTTTTCTTTCACATTTTGATGTTGTTTTTGATTATGTGTGATAAATATTTAAGGAAAGCATATCAATAAGAGTAAAAATATTTGGTAGAATAACTGAAGGAAATGTTTAGATAAGTGTTCCATGATAGGGTTTACAGTGAAAAGATTAGATAGTGGTATGAAATGAGAAACATCTAGGAGATCATGTAATCTGTTTTGAGTTTAGTAAATTTTTATTAATTTGAAAATTTGAAGGATTTGTACATTTTTTCTTTCACATTTTGATGTTGTTTTGGGTTTTCTTGGCTGTGCAGCTTGCAAGGGATCTTAGTTCCCTGATCAGGGATCAAACCCACACTCTGCTGTGAAGATCGACTCATTGGAAAAGACCCTGATGCTGGGAAAGATTGAAGGCAGGAGAAGAAGGGGACAACAGAGGATGAGATGGTTGGATGGCATCACCAACTTGCTGGACATGAGTCTGAACAAGCTCTGGAGTTGGTGATGGACAGGGAAGCCTGGGGTGCTGCAGTCCATGGGGTCGCAGAGAGTTGGACACAACTGAGTGACTGAACTAACATTCTTTTTAGAGGAAATACTTAAATTTAGCAGAAATATCAATAACCTCAGATATGCAGATAACACCACCCTTATGGCAGAAAGTGAAGAGGAGCTAAAAAGCCTCTTGTTGAAAGTGAAAGAGGAGAGTGAAAAAGTTGGCTTAAAGCTCAACATTCAGAAAACGAAGATCATGGCATCTGGTCCCATCACTTCATGGGAAATAGATGGGGAAACAGTAGAAACAGTGTCAGACTTTATTTTTTTGGGCTCCAAAATCACTGCAGATGGTGACTGCAGCCATGAAATTAAAAGGCGCTTACTCCTTGGAAGAAAAGTTATGACCAACCTAGATAGTATATTCAAAAGCAGAGACATTACTTTGCCGACTAAGGTCCGTCTAGTCAAGGCTATGGTTTTTCCTGTGGTCATGTATGGATGTGAGAGTTGGACTGTGAAGAAGGCTGAGCGCCGAAGAATTGATGCTTTTGAACTGTGGTGTTGGAGAAGACTCTTGAGAGTCCCTTGGACTGCAAGGAGATCCAACCAGTCCATTCTGAAGGAGATCAACCCTGGGATTTCTTTGGAAGGAATGATGCTAAAACTGAAGCTCCAGTACTTTGGCCACCTCATGCGAAGAGTTGACTCATTGGAAAAGACCCTGATGCTGGGAGGGATTGGGGGCAGGAAGAGAAGGGGACGACTGAGGATGAGATGGCTGGATGGCATCACAGACTCAATGGACGTGAGTCTGGGTGAACTCCGGGAGTTGGTGATGGACAGGGACAGGGAGGCCTGGCGTACTGCGATTCATGGGGTCGCAAAGAGTCGGACATGACTGAGCGACAGAAATGAACTGAAGAAGAAAATGGAAACTAGGAACCCTTATCAAACTTGAAATTATAACCTATTTGTGTAGTGATAAAAGTATAAAGTAACATGGATGGTAACTTGGAAGAAGCATCAGAATAGGCTGCTAGAATGTAGTACTTAAATGTTATGTAGCATCCCTGAGTCTGTTTCTTATTTTGTAAAGAGAGGGGAATGAAATCAGTATAAGATATCCTTTCTACCTGTAATTAGTGAAATTTAATTTTTCTCCATTCTAAGAAAAACCAAGTAAAATATATCCATGATATTTTTGATCCTAGTGATACAAGGAATTAAACAATACACCTTTGGGAATTCTCTGGAGTTCCAATACTTAGGATTCCACACTTCCACTGCTGGGTACCATGGTTCAGTCCCTCTTGGGAAGCTAAGATCCCACATGCTGAGCAGCCAAGAAATAAATAAAATAAAAGAATTGCTGGATACATTAAAAAATAACACACTTTATACAGCATAGTATAGTGGTTAAGAGTTCAGACTTGGAAATCAGATTTCCAATGTTTGAATCTCATATCTGTAACTTAATACCTATTTGATTTGGGGCCTCTCTGTGAGGCGTTTCATTTAAATTAGAACACCTACCCCTTAGGGTTGTTCTGATGATTACATGAACTAATATTTGTAAAGAAAGTGAAGTTTCTCAGTGGTCTCCGACTCCGCAATCCCGTGGACTGTGTAGCCTACCAGGCTCCTCCCATCCATAGAATTTTCCAGGCAAGAGTACTGGAATGGGTTGCCATTTCCTTCTCCAGGGGATCTTCCTGACCCAGGGATTGAACCCATGTCTCCCCGCATTGCAGGCAGACACTTTACCATCTGAGCCACCAGGGAAGCAATATTTGTAAAGCTCTTACAATAGTGCCTGATACAGAGTTAATTGTATGTTAAATTATTTGTTACTATCTCAGTAAAGAAAAACCCACACGCATTTCTTTTAACATATACCTAGAATGGAATTTAGGGTATAAATTAGAGTATAAAAATTTAAGTTTGAGTAGTCTATTACAATGCCTTTTGCATTTTGAAAATTGCTATTGTTGTTATTCAGTCGCTCAGTCATGTCTGACTCTGACCCAATGGACTGCAACATGCGAGGCTTCCCTGTACTTCACTATCTCCTGGAGCTTGCTCAAACTCATGTCAGTGGAGTCATTGATACCATCCAACCATCTCTTCCTCTGTCATCCCCTTCTCTCATCCCCTTCTCTTCCTGTTTCAATCTTTCCTAGCATCAGGGACTTTTCCAGTGAGTTGGCTTTTCCCATCAGGTGGCCAAAGTGCTGGAGCTTCAGCTTCATCATCAGTCCTTCCAATGAATATTCAGGATTGATTTCCTTTAGGATTGACTGGTTTGATCTCCTTACAGTCCAAGAGACTCTCAAGAGTCTTCTCGAACACCACAATTCAAAAGCATCAATTCCTCAGCGCTTAGCTTTCTTTATGATCCAACTCTCAAATCCATACATGACTACTGGAAAAGCCATAGCTTTCACTAGACGCGGTTTTGTTTCTTTTAATTTCATGGCTGTAGTCACCATCTAGAGTGATTCTAGAGCCAACAAAATAAAGTCTGTCACTGTTTCCATTGTTTTCCCATCTATTTGCCATGAAGTGATGGGACCAGATGCCATAATCTTCATTTTTTGAATGTTGAGTTTTAAACCAGCTTTTTCACTCTCCTCTTTCACCTTCATCAAGAGGCTCTTTAGTTCCTCTTTGCTTTCTGCCATTAGGGTGATGGCATCATTCATATCTGAGGTTATTGATATTTCTCCCAGGAGTCTTGATTCCAGCTTGTGTTTCATCCAGCCTGGCATTTCACATGATGTACTCTGCATAGAAGTTAAATAAGCACAGTGACAGTAAACAGCCTTGACGTATTCCTTTCCTAATTTTGAACCAGTCCATTGTTCCATGTCCAGTTCTAACCGTTGCTTCTTGACCTGCATACAGGTTTCTCAGGAGGCAGGAAAGGTGGTCCAGTATTCCCATCTCTTGAATTTTCCAGTTTGTTGTGATCCACATAGTAAAAGGCTTTAGTGTAGTCAATGAAGCAGAAGTAGATGCTTTCCTGGAATTCTTTCATTTTTTTCTATGATCCAACAGATGTTAGCAATTTGGTCTCTGGTTCCTCTGCCTTTTCCACATCCAGCTGTATGTCTGCAAGTTCTTGGTTCACGTGCTTAAACTCTGCTGCTCCATTTACTCTCCCAAGTGCTGCTGTCATCCCAGACTGATTTATTCCCAACTGTAAAGATTTGAATTAGGAATTAAAAAAAAAAAATCTCCACAGAATCTGTAACATTAGGAGAAATTCAGGCATTGGAGAAATTTTCTGGCACCTTGTAAGCAAATAGGCTATATTAGATGAAAACTTATTTGATAGGTTAAAATCAGAATGAGTTAATGAATTGGAAACTGTCTGCAAGGCTGGTTTACTAAATTATTTTGTTTCTACTCTGGTTTCTGCAGAGAGAATTAGTAGTTTGTATATCATCTTAACTATCTGCAAAGCTGTGGTCTGTCTGCCTGTGATACGTAGCCCTTGTTTTTTTTCTTTTTTAATGTTTTAAATTTGTTGCAGTATGATGACACATTTACAAGAGACTTGGAAAATATACCTCCATTATGTATTACAAGTACATAAATTAAGATTATTAGTTGGAGTTTCAATATCAAACTCTCAAAACTTAGTAGAATGAATAGACAGAAAAGTAGAAGGATATAGTAGACCTGAAAAGCCCTATGATCCAATTCAGCATAATTAAGATTTATACAGTTCTCACATGACAGCAGAATACAAATTCTGTTCAAGTTCCCATTGACTGTAAGCCAGATTTCACATTATATTTAGTTGCACTGAGCTCCATGCAAGAAATTCTGATAAATTCTCTTTCATTTTTATTCTGTTACAAATATTTTCTAATTTTCCTTGTTATAGCTTGTTAGATACATTCATCATTTAAAAGACATTTAATTTCCAAATACATGGAGTTTTTAAAGCATCTTTGATAATAATTTCTTTTGATATTAATTTATTATTGAAATGCTTTCTTCTTTGCAGTCACCCTCTGAGTTTTTTCAGTCTTTTAACTTTATTGAGGCTTTCAATGTCTACATCAAAGATCTCTCTTGGTAAATGTCACATTGCACTTGAAAATTCGTGGGTTTTTTTCAAGTATCTTATGATACTGATTTCTAACGTATTTCCATAGTGATCAGAGAACAGACTATGATTTTAGTACCTTTAGACCATGAATTTTTGCACCTTGTTTTACGTCCCTGGATGTGTTCCAGTATCTCCTGGATTATAGCCTGTGTATGCTATGCTGTGCTATACTAAATTGCTTCAGTCATGTCTGACTATTTGTAACTCTATGGACTGAAGGCCATGGGCTCCTCTGTCCATGGGATTCTTTGGGCAAGAATACTGGACTTGGTTGACATGCCCTCATGCAGGGGAATCTTCCCAACCCAAGGGTCTAACCCAGGTCTCCCGCACTGCAGGTGGATTCTTTACCAGCTGAGCCACAAGGGAAGTCCAAGAACACTGGAGTGGGTAGCCTATCCCTTCTCCAGGGGAACTTCTGACCCAGGGATGGAACCGGGATCTCCTACATTGCAGGCGGTATTTACTAGGGAAGATTACCTTCATTAGTCTACCAGTGGAAAGTACCATGAAGGAAAACATGCTAATTTAATTACTTTTTTTGATTATTTGTTTTTCTTTCTAGTATAGAAAATATAGTTTATACTGTGCTATTGAATGAAGAGGTTTTATATTTCTATGAAAATTGAATTGCTTTGTATTAAAAAGTATATATTACTTTTAAAAGCTTAAGCTTCAGAATCCTTACCTAATAATGTTTCTTCTAAAACAAGCATTGGAAATTCCTTTTCCTGAGTTTCGTTAGTTCAGTTGCTCAGTCATGTGTCTGCGAGCACATGGATTGCAGCAAGCCAAGCTTCCCTGTCTGTCACCAACTCCCAAAACTTGCTCAAACTCATGTCCATCGAGTTGGTGATGCCATCCAACCATCTCATTCTCTGTCATCTGCTTCTCCTCCTGCCTTCAATCTTTCCCAGCATCAGGGTCTTTTCCAATGAGTCAGTTTTTCACATCAGGTGGCCAAACTGTTGGAGCTTCATTTTCAGCATCAGTCCTTCCAGTGAATATTCAGGACTGATTTCCTTTCAGATGGACTGGTTTGGTCTCCTTGCAGTCCAGAGGACTCTCAAGAGTCTTCTCCAACACCACAATTCAATAGCATCAATTCTTAGTGCTCAGCTTTCTTTATAGTCCAACTCTCACATCCATACACGCTGCTGCTGCTAAGTCATTTCAGTCATGTCCGACTCTGTGCTACCCCATAGATGGCAGCCCACCAGGCTCCCCCATCCCTGGGATTTTTCCAGGGAGAACACTGGAGTGGGTTGCCATTTCCTTCTCCAGTGCATGAAAGTGAAAAGTGAAAGTGAAGTTGCTCAGTAGTGTCCGACTCTTAGCGACCCCATGGACTGCAGCCCCAGGCTCCTCCATCCATGGGATTTTCCAGGCAAGAGTCCTGGATTGGGGCATCCATACATGACTACTGGAAAAACCATAGCTTTGAATAGATGGACCTTTGTTGGCAAAGTAATGTCTCTGCTTTTTAATATGCTGTCTGGGTTGGTCATAGGTTTTCTTCCAAGTAAGAAGCGTCTTTTAATTTCATGGCTGCAGTCACCATCTGCAGTGATTTTAGAGCCCAAGAAAATAAAGTCTGTCACTGTTTCCCCATCTGTTTGCCATGATTGATGGGAAAGATGCCATGATCTTTGTTTTCTGAATGTTGAGTTTTAAGCCAGCTTTTTCTCTCTTCTTTCAGTTTCATCAAGAGGCTCTTTAGTTCTTCTTTGCTTTCTGCCATAAGGCTGGTGTCACCTGCATATCTGAGGTTATTGATATTTCTCCCAGCAGTCTTGATTCCAGCTTGTGCTTCATCCAGCCTGCTATTTCATATGGTATACTCTGCATATTAGTAAAGTAAGCAGGGTGACAATATATAACCTTGACATACTCCTTTTCCTATTTGGAACCAGTAAACCTGAGTTTACTCAACAGGATTTTCAGATTTTGGTTTATCATGGTGAATTCCAGAGATGCTCTTATTAGAAATAAAGTTTGACATAGCCCAGGTTTGGGGACAGAACTGAGTGATACTATGGCTTTTGACCCCAGGTTATCTTGAATGAGATACTGTAAGTGGCTAAAGGCTTATGTTTACTTCATTCAACTAGTATTTATTGACTGCCTTATCAATGTAGACACTAGACAATCAGTTCAGTCAGTTCAGTCGCGCAGTCGTGTCCGACTCTTTGCGACCCCATGAATCGCAGCACGCCAGGCCTCCCTGTCCATCACCAACTCCCGGAGTTCACTCAGACTCACGTCCATTGAGTCTGTGATGCCATCCAGCCATCTCATCCTCGGTCGTCCCTTTCTCCTCCTGCCCACAATCCCTCCCAGCATCAGGGTCTTTTCCAATGAGTCAACTCTTCACATAAGGTGGCCAAAGTACTGGAGCTTCAGTTTTAGCATCATTCCTTCCAAGGAAATCCCAGGGTTGATCTCCTTCAGAATGGACTGGTTGGATCTCCTTGCAGTCCAAGGGACTCTCAAGAGTCATCTCCAACACCACAGTTCAAAAGCATCAATTCTTCGGCGCTCAGCCTTCTTCACAGTCCAACTCTCACATCCATACATGACCACAGGAAAAACCATAGCCTTGACTAGACAGACCTCAATTGGCAAAGTAATGTCTCTGCTTTTGAATATGCTATCTAGGTTGCTCATAACTTTTCTTCCAAGGAGTAAGCGCCTTTTAATTCCATGGCTCCAGTCACCATCTGCAGTGATTTTGGAGCCCCAAAAAACAAAGTCTGACACTGTTTCTACTGTTTCCCCATCTATTTCCCATAAAGTGATGGGGCCAGATGCCATGATCTTTGTTTTCTGAATGTTGAGCTTTAAGCCAACTTTTTCACTCTCCTCTCTCACTTTCAACAAGAGGCTTTTTAGCTCCTCCTCACTTTCTGCCATAAGGGTGGTGTCATCTGCATATCTGAGGTTATTGATATTTCTCTTAGCAATCTTGATTCCAGCTTGTGTTTCTTCCAGTCCAGACACTAGACAATAGTGAAAATAAATACTATTATTTTAAGTACATATAAGTATTTGTAGTATATATATAAATATAGAATATATACAGAATATATCTTAATGCAAATATAGCCTGTGTCAAAGATAAGGGTTGTTTATTTCTTTCAGTAAAGTCTTGTAGTATTTTATTCTTTTGGGTGCTATTATAAGTTGAATTGTTTTCTTACTTTCTTTTCCAGACTGCTTATTGCTGATGTGTAGAAATAAAACTCTTTTTTGTGCATTGATCTTTTGTACCTGGCAACTTTGCTGAATTCATTTCTCAACTCCAGTAGTTTTTGTGAATTCTTTGAGATTTTCTGTTTTTAAGGTCCCATCTTTGTGAATAGTTTTGAAGTGAAGTGAAGTTGATCAGTCGTGTCTGACTCTTTGTGACCCCGTGGACTGTAACATACCACATTCCTCTGGCCATTGGATTTTCCAGGCAAGAGTACTGGAGTGGGTTGCCATTTCCTTCTCCAGAGGATCTTCTCGACCCAGGAATCGAACCCGGGTCTCCCAAATTGTAGAGATAGTTTTACTTCTTCCTAATTTAGATATTTTAAAATTTCTTTTCCTTGCCTAACTGCTCTGGTTAGAACCTACAATACAATGTTAGATAGCAATGGTGAGAGGTAGACATCCTTGTCTTGTTCCTAATCTTGGCAGGCAAGCTGGGCGGGACCTTTCGGCCATTTAATGTAATAGTATCTGTGGATATTTTGTAAGTGCCCTATGTCATGTTAAGGAAATTTCCTTCTGTTCCTAGTTTTTGAGATCTTTCATTGTGAGGGAATGTTGAATTTTGTCAAATGCTTTTTCTATATCTGTTGAGATGGTCATGTGTTTGTTTTGCTTAGTTTTTACTTCCCTATGTTAATGTGTATGACGCTGACTTTTTTGTTGAACCACCCTGTATTTCTGAGATAAGTAACCATTTGATCATGGTGTATAATACTTTTAATGTGCTGTTAGATTTTGTTTGCTAATACTTTTAGAAGATTTTTGCTTTAGTATCACAAGGGCTAGTGGCCTGTAGTTTTCTTGTGCTGTCGTTTTCTGGTTTTGGTATCAGAGTAATAAAAGCCTCATAACATGTGAGGAAGCATTCTCTGTGCTTCTGTTTTTTGGAAGAACTTGAGAAATATTGACACTGAATCTTTTTAAATAAATGTTTGGTGGAATTCACCAGTGAAACTGTTTGGACTTAGGTTTTTCTTCGGAGGTTTCTTTGCTTGTTTAGATTATATTTCTTCTTGAGTCAGTTTTGGTAATTTGTGTTTCTCTAGGAATTTGTGAATTTCATCTAGGTTATCTTAATTTGTTAGCATATTAACTGTTCATAGTTTTCTCTTATCCTTTCTATTGCTGTAAGATCAGTAGTAATGTTTCCACTTTGATTTCTGGTTTTAGTTATTTGCATCTTCTTTTTTTTTTTTTTTTTTTGTCTGCCAGGCTGTAGTTTTGTCAGTCTTGTTCTTTTTAAAGAAATAACTTTCAGTTTTGTTGATTCTCTTGTTTTGCTACCCTGTGTTTTGTATTTTTCCACTCTTATCATTTTATTACTTCCCTCTATTGCTCACTTTGCATTTAGTTAGCTCTTCTTTTTCTAGTCCTCACTGTAGAGTTGTGAATGGTTTCTTTTGTTTTAATGCAGGACTCCACTGCTGTACATTTCCCCCTGAGTGCTGCTTTCATTGTATTACATGATTTGTATTATCTGTGTTTAGTTTTTATTTGTCCCTATTTTATAATTTCCCTGTGATTTCTTATTTGGCCTATGGTTAATTAAGAGTAATTTAATTTCTTCATATAGTTGATCTTCATTATCCATGGATTGTTTGTAAACTTAGCCCATGCAATAAAATTTGTTACCCAGGAATCAGTATATTCAGACGTGTGCAGAACATGAAAAATTTGAGTCAGCTGGCATACATCTTCCCAGGCAAGGATGAACCTTTTTGCTCTGTTCATGCAGTGTTTTTCAAGTTTTTGTGCTTTTTGTTGATGGTTTACTGTTTAAAGTCAAGTGAAAGTCACTCAGTCCTGTCCCACTCTTTGCTATTCCATGGACTGTAGCCTGTGCATGGAATTCTCCAGGCCAGAATACTGGAGTGGATAGCTGTTCCCTTCTCCAGGGGATCTTCCCATTCCCAGGGATCGAACTCAGGTCTCCTGCACTGCAGCAGATTCTTTACCAGTTGAGCCACCAGGTAACGGTCCCCAAACTACGGTACTGTTTCAGTTCAGTTGCTCAGTCATGTCAGCTCTTTGCGACCCCATGGACTGCAGCATGCCAGGCTTCCCTGTCCCATCACAAACTCCTGAAGCTTACTCAAACCCATGTCCATTGAGTCGGTGATGCCATCCAACTATCTCATCCTCTGTTGTCCTCATCTCCTCCTGCCTTCAATCTTTCCCAGCATCAGGGTCTTTTCCAGTGAGTCAGTTCTTCCCCTCACGTGGCCAAAGTAATGAAGTTTCAGCTTCAGCATCAGTCGTTCCAATGAGTATTCAGAACTGATTTCCTTTAGGATTGACCGGTTTGAGCTCCTTATAGTCCAAGAGACTCTCAAGAGTCTTCTCCAACACCACAGTTCAAAAGCATCAGTTCTTCAGCACTCAGGTTTCTTTATAGTCCAACTCTCACATCCATACATGACTACTAGAAAAAACATGGCTTTCACTAGATGGAACTTTGTTGGCAAAGTTATGTCTGTGCTTTTTAATATGCTGTTGAGATTGGTCATAGCTTTTTTTCCAAGGAGCAAGTGTCTTTTAATTTCATAGCTACAGTCACCATCTGCAATGATTTTGGAGCCTAAGAAAATAAAGTCTGACACTGTTTCCATTGTTTCCCCATCTATTTGCCATGAAGTGATGGGACCAGATGCCATGATCTTCATTTTTTGAATGTTGAGTTTTAAGCCCCCTGTTCCACTCTCCTCTCTCAGTTTCATCAAGAGGCTCTTTAGTTCCTCTTTGCTCTCTGCCATAAGGCTAGTGTCATCTATGTATCTGTGGGTATTGATATTTCTCCCAGCAGTCTTGATTCCAGCTTGTGCTTCATCCAGCCCGGCATTTCACATGATGTCCTCTGGATATAAGTTAAATAAGCAGGGTGACAATATACAGCCTTGATGTACTCCTTTCCCAATTTATAACCAGTCTGTCATTCCATGTCTAGTTCTATTACTTCTTGACCTGCTACAGATTTCTCAGGAGGGCAGGTAAGGTGATCTGGTATTCTGGTATAAAGTGCTGTTAGTGTCCCTAAACACAAGAAGGCTGTGATCTACTTTACAAAGAAAATATACATGTATGAGATAAGATTCATTCAGGCATCAGTTACAGTTCTTTTGGCCATGAGTTCAATGTTAATGTATCAATAATATAGTACTTCCAGAAAAGAGAAGAGGAAATTTATCCATGTGTGTGTAAGGCCACTCTGGAAATGCAAAAGTAGTATTTGTAGTATCTGATGAAGCTATGGAAAACATGGGAAAGTGGCTGAATTTGTGGATTCATGAGATGATAACCAGTTTAAAAAAAAAAACATAGTGGACAGCATTGATGTGAGACTGAAAGCCGATGAAACCATGTTACACAGAGCAAGGAAAATATTAAATTCTCTCATAGTGCTGACTGGCTTGCACATTTCAACACACTACACAGCATTAAAAATGTTAAATTTTCAATAATCCTGAGTCAAGATCAAGAGTCTAGGTGGCTGTTCTTTAGATTATCTGCCAAGCGTTAGAAAAAAGGCTATGTGGAAAAGCAGGTTTTCAATGCTGATGAGACTGGCTTGTAGAACTTGTTCTCCAATTCTGTTAAGTTTTTGCTTCAGTTGTTTTGGGGCTTTGGTGCAAATAGGTTTATAATTGTTATATCCTCTTAATGAGTTGATCCTTTTATCAGTGCATATCGTCCTTTGTCTTTGGTAACAATTTTTAACTTGAAGTCTATCTTGTCTGATTTTAGTAGAGACACTTAGCTCTCCCTTTTGGATACTGTTTCTGTGAAATGTTTTTCCATTTGTTCACTTTCAACCTATTTGTGTCTTCGGATCCAAAGTGAGTTTCTTAGGCCACATAGATTTGGAGCAATGTTTCCTTATCTATCCTACCAATCTCTGCCTTTCATTGGAGAGTTTATACCATTTCTATCTAAAGGAATTACCTGTAAGGAGTAACTTTTGGTATTTTGCTATTTGTTTTTATGTCTTTTCCTCTTTTTGCTTATAATTTCTGACATTGCTGTTTTCTTTTGCATTTGAGTTTTTTTATAGTGTACCATTTTTATTCTTATTTTCTTATGTGTGTATTTTTTGATACTTTGTGGTTACCATAGGAATTATAATTAATAACTAGATATATATTTGAAGGTATAACTGACACTTAGTGAACTTTGGGAGTTGGTGATGGACAGGGAGGTCTGGTGTGCTGCAATTCATGAGGTTGCAGAGTCGGACACGACTGAGTGACTGAACTGAACTGAACTGATGATGGATACGAATGGGGAAGCCAATATTAACAAGGTATTTGGCCTGAGGAATGAAACTGTGGGGAAGTCTTTTAGTGGGAAGGAGATAACCATAGGAATTTAAGCTGATCAGAGGTGGAGATGGAATTGGGGATATCAGATTTAGTCCTTTTACATTGGAGATGCCTTTTAGACACTGATCACATAAGCAGTTGGTTACAGAAGTCAGGTTCAGTAGAAATGTCCCAGCTAGAGATGGAAATTTCAGTCATGAACGTATAGCTTATATATAAATCCTTGGGACTGGATGAGATCAATAAGGGAGTGAGCATAGGTTGGGATTTGGGCTCACTGATACTGAGTTGTGAATTAAGGGGGAACTAACAAAGATGCCTGAAAAGGAGTGGTCTATGTATAGTATATTTCTAATAAATTCTGTCATTTTTTAGGAAAGGATAATTCCACATGAATCTGCTTTCTTTCCAGTTATATCTAATCGAGGACAGTAGTCCTAAAATATTCAGTTCAGTTCAGTTCAGTCACTCAGTCTGTCCGACTCTGCGACCCCATGAGTCACAGCACGCCAGGCCTCCCTGTCCATCACCAACTCCCAGAGTTCACTCAAACTCATGTCTGTCAAGTCAGTGATGCCATCCAGCCATCTCATCCTTCATCGTCCCCTCTCCTTCTGCCCCCAATTCCTCCCAGCATCAGAGTCTTTTCCAGTGAGTCAACTCTTCGCATGAGGTGGCCAAAGTATTGGAGTTTCATCTTCAGCATCAGTCCTTCCAATGAACACTGAGGACTGATCTCCTTTAGAATGGACTGGTTGGATCTCCTTGCAGTCCAAGGGACTCTCAAGGGTCTTCTCCAACACCACAGTTCAAAGCATCAATTCTTTGGCGCTCAGCTTTCTTCACAGTCCAACTCTCACATCCATACATGACCACTGGAAAAACCATAGCCTTGACTAGACAGACCTTTGTTGGCAAAGTAATGTCTCTGCTTTTTAATATGCTGTCTAGGTTAGTCGTAACATTCCTTCCAAGGAGTAAGCATCTTTTAATTTCATGACTGCAGTCACCATCTGCAGTGATTTTGGAGCCCCCAAAAATAAAGTCTGACACTGTTTCCACTGTTTCCCCATCTATTTCCCATGAAGTGATGGGACCAGATGCCATGATCTTAGTTTTCTGAATGTTGAGCTTTAAGCCAACTTTTTCACTCTCCTCTTTCACTTTCATCTGCTTTTGAATATGCTATCTAGGTTGGTCATAACTTTCCTTCCAAGGAGTAAGCGTCTTTTAATTTCATGGCTGCAATCACCATCTGCAGTGATTTTGGAGCCCAAAAAAATAATGCCTGACACTGTTTCCACTGTTTCCCCATCTATTTCCCATGAAGTGATGGGACCAGATGCCATGATCTTAGTTTTCTGAATGTTGAGCTTTAGGCCAACTTTTTCACTCTCCTCTTTCACTTTCTTCAGGAGACTTTTTAGTTCCTCTTCACTTGCTGCCATAAAGGTGGTGTAATCTGCAAATCTGAGGTTATTGATATTTCTCCCGGCAATCTTGATTCCAGCTTGTGCTTCTTCCAGCCCAGCGTTTATGCATATAAGTTAAATAAGCAGGGTGACAATATACAGCCTTGGTGTACAGTATTTACCAAATCTGTACTTTGTGTTAGGGCTAGTGCAAGGCACTAATGATACAAAGATAAAAGATGTATATGTCTTCATGTCTATCTTCTCTCACATTTGTCTAGAACAATACCAGCTTTTTCACATGATAATTACAATTGTATGGAAACATCAGGCACATATTCCATGCCAAGCACCATTTTTAGCATTTGATATACATGTCTTCATCATGTCCCTATGAGGTAGGTTCTATTATCATTCCCATTTTACAGATGAAGTGAGACTTAGGTGAAATAACTTATTAGAGGTCAGTTATTGGCAAGTAGCACAGCTAGAGTTTGAACCATCTGCATTCAAAGGGTATTTACATTTCCTCCTGAAATCCTTGTGAGTAATTTAGTAACTTGAGGACTTTTAGTTTAACATGTCAACTAAAGTAAACTTATAAAACTTAAAGGTGTTTTAAATTCCTGGAAGTTGCTTACAGGTCATAGTCTTGTTTCTTGGTTTCCTACCAGAAGACATCCTTTGACAGGATTTTGTAATGAGAAAATTTAGGAACCTGGTAGTTAAGTAACTTGCCCAAGGTCAAGTTGTTGGAAGGAACTTGCTTGGGATTCGCCCAGAGCTGCTTATTTTGAATGATCAAGCTCTCCTTCTAAAAAGGAGCTGTATTTTTAAAAATATTGCTATTTTTTTTCTGATTTTACTACTCACTCATGCTGAATGTAGAAATGTTACAAAACACATTCAAATGAATAACAACAAAAATAAACAAGACAGTGAATTTCTCTTCTGTCTCTACCCCCATAGATATTCCTATCAGTTCGCTTCAGTCAATCAGTTGTCTCTGACTCTTTGCGACCCCATGGATAGGAGCACACCAAGCTTCCCTGTCCATCACCAATTCCCGGAGCTTACTCAAACTAATGTCCATAGAGTCAGTGATGCCAGCCATCCATCCATCTCATCCTCTGTCATCCCCTTCTCCTCCTGCCTTCAATCTTTCCCAGCATCAGGGTCTTTTCAAATGAGTCAGTCAGTTCTTAGCATCAGGTGGCCAAAGTATTGGAGTTTCAGCTTCAGCATCAGTCCTTCCAATGAATATTCAGGACTGATTTCCCTTAGGATGGACTGGTTTGATCTCCTTGCAGTCCAAGGGACTCTCAAGAGTCTTCTCGAACACCACAGTTCAAAAGCATCAATTCTTTGGTGCTCAGCTTTCTTTATTGTCCAACTCTCACATCCATACATAACTACTGGAAAAACCATAGCTTTGACTAGATGGACCTTTGTTGGCAAAGTAATGTCTATGCTTTTTAATATACTGTCTAACTTGGTCATAACTTTTCTTCCAAGGAGTAAGCGTCTTTTAATTTCATGGCTGCAGTCACCATCTACAATGATTTTGGAGCCCCCAAAATAAAGTCTCTCACTGTTTCCCTTGTTTCCCCATCAATTTCCCATGAAGTGATGGGACCGATGCCATGATCTTTGTTTTCTGAATGTTGAATTTTAAAGTAACATTTTCACTCTGCTCTTTCACTTTCATTAAGAGGCTCTTTA
>SJXQ01002786.1:37940-152614 GCA_006408695.1 Aepyceros melampus
ATTTCATTTAGTTCAGTCTCCCATAGCACTTGTCCCTCTTACTAAACATGTGGTAAATTCTCAGTAAATACTTGGTGCTTTAAATTGAATTGAAATCACCCACTGCCCATCATACACCCCTTTTGCAACTACAGGATACAGCAACACAACCCCAGAGGCCAGAAGAAGGAAGGGAATCCTGTTTTTCTATCATTCTCAAATTCCTTCCCTCTGTAGCTAGGTAACTGCTCAATTGTTGTGCTTTTGTCTGGGATGAAACTCAGAGGACACCAAGGTCAGCTTTCAGATGCAGCTGAGAGCGAAGCAGCAGCCTTGAATAAATTCCCCACCAGTCCCTGGCTTATATCAGGAGTAAGGTAAATGTTGGCAGAATGCGTCATGAAGTCACTTCCCTCCATGGGGGTTTAATGGTGCACTCTTTGCCTGCAGTGTACAAAATGGGCTCATGGACTTCCACCAGCCTACAGTATTCCATAATATGTGTTCCGTTTCCCGGTTACCAATGATCTCAGTCGCTATACCCAATCCTGTGGTCATCAATCTCTCATGAAGCTCCCACGTCCGCATTGACAGGACACATCTGCAACCCCTGAAGCCTTATTCCTCTGACCCTTTGGACTATAGACCATATCATATCGTCTTTACTAATTTGTAAATGTTCAATTAAATAAGCCATGTTGGTGCTTCTTCACCGTCTAGTGACCTGTTGATGGGCCCACAATGATAAAGCGTGGCAAGCGATCCCATATTCTCCCCTTTTCAGTTTGGCTCCAAATTTCTCCTTCTAGCTTGACTCAGTTAGCCAAAGGAGAGAGCAAGTGAACTTGACACTAATGAGAGATTGCTCAGATTAGCATTATGCTTGTAAACAACTTCTCTCTATCAAGATAGGGTTAATTTTCTCCCTGTGATTGTGTTTCCTTTATACTGCCTCTCTCTAGCATTGTCAATTCTGCCTCTGATCCCTACCTCACAGCCTTAGTCTTTGGGTTTCCCTTGGACCAGCTCTAGTCTGGGATTTTTCTGTCCAGGCTCTCTTGCATTCTAGTCTCATATGCTACCTCTCCTGTAAAGCCTTCCTTTATCACCTGAGCCTTAAAGGATCATCTTTCTTCCCAACCCCTTGTAAGTCACTCTCTGTGACATCACCTGTTTTATGGACTTCATCCTGAAACGTACTAAAATTAGTTTGAGGGCTGAGAACCAGAGGTGAAACCCCTCTGCATGGGGTCCTAATATTTTCCTTTGACAAGTTCTTCAACTTTGGGATTGACTTTCTTTTTTTGAAATTTTATATCAAGTGTTCTGTTTCTTAAAATGATAATGCTTTTAAAATACTATAAAACAATTTTTGGATAAGTTGTACAAGTGGCTTATTACTGTACTTCCATCTTTCATCATTTAGGAAAGCAGTACCCTCTCCTGTTACTTTATTTGTAGAAGAACTTATGCTTTTCTAAAGGCCATCAAATTATTTTATCTTCTATTTTTACAGTACACTTTGCAGTTGACAGAGCGAGTAAAATCATATGAACTTTGTCATGAGGAGATTGGGCCCTAGAGAAGTCAAGTGGCTGTAAATTTATCTCTTTTTAAATTTGAAATGTAGTGAAGTACTGCAGGTGATGGCCTTGTTTTCCTGTGACTCATACCTCTTCTCCTTTTCTTACTCTTTCTGCTCTTTTAGTATTAACCTCCTTACTAATCTTTCTTACCTTAGGATCTGGTATGCCATTTTTTACATTTTCAGTGATTTTGCCTAGGTCTTTAATTTCTTCATGTAGATCTGGTTTGATCTCTGTGCAATCCAAGGGACTCTCAAGAATCTTCTCCAACACCACAGTTTTAAAAAGCATCAATTTTTTGGTGCTCAGCTTACTTTATGGTCCAAATCTCACATCCATACATGACTAGTGGAAAAACCACAACTTTGACTAGATGGACCTTTGTCAGCAAAGTAATGTCTCTGCCTTTTAATATGCTGTCTAGATTTGTCATAGCTTTTCTTCCAAGGAGCAAGCATCTTTTAATTTCATGGCTGAAGTCACCATCTGCAGTGATTTTGGAGTTTTTGAATATTGAGTTTTAAGCCAGCTTTTTCACTCTACCCTTTCACTTTATCAAGAGGCTCTTCAGTTCCTCTTAGCTTTCTGCCATAAGGGTGGTGTCATCTGCATATCTGAGGTTATTGATATTATGAGTTTGAAGACTATTTAAAAAGAATTATTAAACTGGTGTGAATGGGCTCACAAATGCTTTCTCTATTCTTTTGGCATTCTGCCTCCTGGGGAGTATAAGTGTATCGGAAACAAATGTCAGTCCTTGGTGTCAGGAAACCTGGATGTTTTCCCTACTTTTTCAATTATTCACTGTTTTACTTTGGTAAACTCACTTCTGTGCTGAGTTTTGGTTTCTTCTTGTATAACACAGGTTTTAAAACTTTCCTTATTTGAAAGCCAGTGTTACTATTTGTTGAAATGATGGTCTTACTTAGATTGTTTTAAAAAAAAGATTCTGGTTGAAACAATGTCATGGGCTTGTTATACATTGACACAGGTTGGAAATCAGTGATCAATAATGGACATAATAATACTACTCTGCCTGACTCTCTATATCCTCCTTAGAATAAAATAAAGTATATGAAAGAATTTTATAAAATTGACTTTGTTCTATTATGATGTCATCATGAAGATTTCATACTTTCCTTAAGTTCATCCATCAAACATGACACTACAAACCCAGATTGAAAATTTTAAAGTCTTAAAATTGAGCAGCCATATTGTGGTTTAGGAATGTTTTAATTCAACAAGAGGACTGAGTGTAAAAACGCTTGGGAAAACACCAATCAAGAAGGTTGTTGAAGGCAAAATGAGGATGCAACTATATGAAAGGAGATGGTATTAAGCCAGAAATTGGGCTGGCATTGTTTGGCATTAATTAAACTTGTAACGAGTCACAATAATTCCACTGTAACCCATCTGGGAAGCTATAATCTAGTTCCCAAGTGAAATAAACCATGAGGCCAAAGGCCGAATAGTTTAACAAAAGGGAATTAGATGATTATCTTGTAAACTAGAGGAGCAATGATATTGTGGCTTAATTAGAGAGCTGGCTAGGAAGCTCAAGTTACAGCAAGAGTTTAAAGCAGTTGCCTGGTCATTTGCAAGATGTTGGAAAGGTTTTATTTATGAGAAGTACCAAAGAAGTACCAAATGGCCACTGATATTTAAAGGTTGAAACTCAGGGAAAACATAAGTGCTGCAATGGCACACAAATGGTAGCTGGGGGAAATGCTGGGGAGAATGATTTAATATAATGTTTATAGAGACCAATGAAATAAACAAAGAGTGGTGCATTAGTGATCAAGAAATTGCATTGACAGGTATTAGACACCCTACGATCAGGGGATTAAGTCTAAGGAGATGCTTAGGCTTAATTGAACACAGAGTTAGAGAGTGCACTAATAAATAGATATTCTGGGTTTTGATCTTGGATTAATTGTTCAGTTTTAACTGTTGTGACATTTCTTTGATTTGACTATTGCTGAGCAGATCATAACTGTTAATGTCTATCTTTTTGCTAGAAATATTTGATTAAAGTTTGATGGTTTTCTCTGAACATTCTCTCATTACTTTTGTATGACACGCCATAGGAAACTGATAATTTTGTTCTGATTAGTGACTTTACCTACTCTGGTTGGTGACTTTATGAATCTGTGATACCTAAATAAATATATAAGAGATGTGAACGATACACATAGTCTGTCACTGGTTTGTTTAATTTTTATCTCAGTGATAATCTTCATGTTTCTGGGTACCAGATTACTAACCCAAGTCCTGTATACATATCGTGGGGACAAAATCATTCTGAGTTTCAGCTGTAGCTTTTTCCCCTGAAGAAGGCAGCTTCTCATAGGATAGTCTAGACAAACTTACTGGTTCAACTTTGAGTTAGAAATCTTTGCTAATCGTTCTATACCAACTTTGTTTTTCTCTCCTTACAACACTGTTAAGAATCTGTCATCAGTGCCTGCACTAATTCTTGGTTGCACGGATTGAGCACTCCTCTGATTTGCCTAAGGAAAGGAGCCAAAATTGTGTCTACAGATTTTCAGTTTGATGACACCTTGGCTTAATGAAAATTCTTGAAGAAGAGAATGTGATTTTTTTTTTAAGTTCCAAGCTGGTAAAAATGAACAATTTTGCATAAGAAATAAATCCTTAGCATTAAGATAAATGAGAAGCACTGATGATGTGAAACAAAGTTTGCTTTGACATAGATAAGGGAGCTAAGTAGGATTCTATGGGAATTCACACACTGGATCTAAATCTCTTTTTAATTACTGCATCAAGAAATATGCTTTTCCCCTCTCATGACTATTCAAATACTTTCCTTTAGCACTTTTTAAACAAAAACAACCTTGTTCAGTGACCTAGTTTGACCATGTGCTCTTTAACTGGAAGCCTGGGAAGAAAATGAGACCCTCCTCTTACTGGGATGTGCCATGGAGGCCCTTACATTTTTCCTGAGTTTCTTAGTCACTCCCCACTCTAGGGAGTGGGACCATTCCTGGCATTCTCAGATGCTTTAACACCCAGACCACTTGGCTCCTATTTCGAAATTACTCTGACAGATTTCTTAACACTTTGGAAGAGCTATTCAGATTATAACCCTAAAAAGCAGATGAAAAGATTTTGTTTTTACTTTATTTAATTGATTATTTCTGTTTGGCTGCTCTGGGTCTTCATTGCTTCGCGTGGGCTTTCTTCAGTTGCAATGTATGGGCTTCTCATTACAGTGCCTTATCTTGTAGCAGAGCACGAACTCTAGGGTGTACAGGCTTCAGTAGTTGTGGCTCTTGGGCTCTAGAGATTAAATGATTTTTGAAAAATGGGATAGAGAGATAAATAATTGGATTCAAAGCACTAGTGTGTCCAGGGATATTCTTACAACTCAAAAGATAAATTAAGAGCTAGGCTTTGACCTCGCCAAAAATGTTGCCGTGTTGACTGATAGGAAATGTATTTCATACAGTAAGTAGGCTAGCCTTAGGCTAGGAAAGAAGATTGAGTTGGAAAAGGAATGCAGGTGGGATTCCAGAAATAAGAGTCAGTTCCATTCATTACTTAGGGCTTAGAAGTAAAAGAGGGCAATGGAGAGTCCACAGAAATATATTACTAGACTAAGTTTCCTGAGAGGGAAATGTTAGGTTGTGAATGGCTGTAAGTTACTCACCTGGCTTTTGGAAGTAGGAGAAGGAAAATACGGTCAGGAGTATTAGTTGCAGACACCAGAGTCTACACTGGCCAGTTTAAATAGAAAATGAATTTATTAAAGGGTATACAACATTTCAGATTAACACGTGGCTCAGTGGTAAAGAATCTGCCTGCTAAGCAGGAGGTGCATGTTTGATCTCTGGATTGGGAGGATTCCCTGGAGAAGGAAATGGCAACCCACTCCAGTATGCTTGCCTGGGAAATCCCATAGACGGAAGAGATTGGCGGGCTACAGTCCAGGGGGTCACAGAGAATTGGACACGACTTAGCGACTAAAGAACAGTGACACTGCAGCATTTCAAGGAATCATTGGGAATCCCAGAGAATCAGACTTGAGGCTAAGCTTCTGGGACTAGTGCCCAAAACTATACTGCAGAATGGGCCTGGTAAGAAAATGTGTATTGACACAGCAGCTGACTATGGAGCCAATGCTATGGAACTGGCTAATGTGGGGATTTTCACCATCCATTCACCGAATGCCAGAAAGTTTTCTCAATTGTAACCCCAGTAGATACCAAGGATTTAATTTTACCACAATTTCCGCTAAGATCTCTGAAAGCAAGACACCTCTCCCACTGCCTCCACCAGCAAAATAGCTTCCAGCCTACAGCTGTTATTTCTTTCCTTCCCATTTCTCACTTGTTCATTTCAGTGAGTGGACTGAGACAACTTTCAAATTAACTTGCATTTTTGGTTGAAATACAATTTACTTTATGTGAAAATGCTCCCGTAATCATTATTCTATCTTATAAATGATAAATATTTATTTATTTAAACTAAAGGTGGAATCTGTGCTAACTAACATTTGTAAATTCATCTCAAGATGTGTGTTTTGCAAAGCAAATGGCTCAGTGATAAATTTAACTTTGGGAAATGTTGGAATAAAGAAACAAAGTTTCTTTAATTTAGGATTAGGATGAATATGGAAAACTCCAAAAGGATATTGAATATGCCACATTTCCTAAAAAATGTATTTGGGCCATGGAACTTTTTTTTTTCTTTTAACAAGGGAACATGTTCTAAGGAATGCAGTTTGAGAAACAACATTATGTTGAGGCAGTCCAAGCATGGATTGGAAAAGAATTTCAAACTTGGAACATTTCAGAAGGGAGTGAGTTTGTTAAGAGCAAGGCACTGTGAGTGCAGTGGGTCGAACTCCTGTCAGACCGTTGAGAGCCAACCAGTTCCCTGAGTTAGCAGCCAATTTTTATAGCTTCAAGACAAAATTCCTGCTGAAAGGTTGGCATTAGATGATTGATTAGGGCACTATAAGGATGAATACTGGAGTGGGCATTTTTACCTAAGATGGCTCAGGAAGACTGCTGGTGATGATCAGGGGGTCTTTAGGTAAGGTTACAAAGGGGCTCAGTGGGGCTCAGTCAGCTTCAGAGTGACCTTGATTCTGGGCTCCTCTTCTGTGGTCTTGGTACAGGGCCTCACACCTGTGGCCTTGGGGCAGGACTCGTCACATTAGCCGGTGACCTCTTTGAGGAAAAGGATTGTGACTTACTTATATCTCTGTCTTTCTACTACTTAAATCAGTGCCTGGCATATGGTGACATTTGTTGAGTTGATCAAAATGATGTAGGGGAAAACAATCTCTTTTCAACCCTATTTGCAACTGCTGTTTCTTTGTTATAGGAAGACCATAATCTCTGGAGTCAGACTTCAGTTTCTTGCATCTCTTGGAGTCTTGAATTCCTGGTGTATCATTTGAAAAGACACCTCTGTTAAGTGTTACCTTTCGAGTTTGGGACAATGGAATTCCAAGGGACACACTGGGATAATGTGTTACGGGTTAAAGTTATTAATGTATGGTTATTCCTGATCTTCACAGTTTCCCTAACTTCCACACAGAAAGAATTTGTTTTCCCTTGGTAAACTTCCAGGTCCTCTCAAAACTAAAGCAAGTGGAACAAAACTAAAGAGATTGAGAGGTTGCATTGAACTATGAATAAAGAGTTGAGAGATGAAGAGAGCGAGCAGGACACAGGGCCCAGCTTGGGTGAGAGCATTTGAACAAAAGCCAGGAGGAAGTGCATTTGTGAGCCAGCTGCCAACCTCATGAAGAAGCTTGGGAAGAGCAGCCATGCAAGAGAATCATTGTAGAGTGTTTTATGTGCTTTATCCGCATTGAAAATGAACTCCCTCCTTTCACAGGTTGTCATGTGTCTGCATGAAAATGAGAAGAGCTTTCTGGATCCTACATTGCATTTCTCTCTCTGTGACATGTTAGTATGAATGGATCACATGGATCCTAGGACTTTTAGTGGAATCACACTTAATTCTCTTTTTCTTTCTTTCTATTTCCCCCTCCCTGGCTTTTCCCTCAACTTTTCCCGCTATCCTCATTCCCTAGCCAAAATTACTGGGCTTCAAATCGTTGGATGACATCATTCTGTTTTAAGCACTGATATTAATTCTTGTTAGAAAGGAAACTTGGTCCACATTTGAAATACCTGTGAGTCTGTGGCAAATTCCTTTTTGAGAAGGTGACCACTCTCCTTGTGTCTAAACCTCCTAAACTCCCTTTTGCTAATGTAGCAGTAAAAAATGGCCGCTTGAGGTTTTCTGATGATGCGTAAGATAGCACCATTTTAGGTGGCACAGCTTTTAGCGCCACTCCTCGCTTAATGGGAGATCCCTGGCCCTGGTTTTGACAGCGTGTTTAGAGCTTTTTTGTTTCAGTTTCCTAGGAACTTCCATCCCCAGTGCCAGTCTTTTGTCTTTGAGCTTTAAATCTTGTAGTTCCTCTGTTTGCCTTCTTATAACCACTCATCTAACCAGCTGAAAGAAGGGAAGTTAACTTCTGCTTTGCAAGGGTCAGTGCAGTTGAGGCCAAAATCTGACTGCTTGCCTCGCTTATGAAAGGCAGATGTTTGCATCCAAAAATCCTGACTTTGATGCTAACTTGGCAGTGTGGTCCTTCCATTTGTACTTTCTTTGATTTCAGGTATGACTGAGTATGACCTTAGCTCATTCTCAGTTTTTTTCATTCTTGTTCAATGCTCCTTTGCGCTTTACTTTTTATAAATATCATATAGGATGAGTCAAAGCACTCATTTGTTTTTCCCAAAGAACTGTTTTAATATCCCACAATTTAGAAATAGGAAGTCATAGAAGAGTTAAGGTGAACCATGTTTTCATATTCTTTCTTAGGCACGCGTCTTTCCCAGTCTGGGTTTGCACTGTCGCAGCTTAATAACAATGGAAGTTACAAGTACCTTTACCCTGCAGTCCACCGTGCCATTGTTAATGCAGCCCACCCACTTACCCACCCACCCATCCACTTACAGCTGAAGAAATCCTGTTTCATTTTGAAATTGACCCTCTGGCTCTGTTTCTGAAAGATAGCCTTGGAGTTTTCTGCATCCTTGACTGGATTGTTGCAAAACCTTTTTGGCAGATACAATAACAGTGTATCTAACGTGTGTTTGTGGGGTGTATGTGTGTGTGTGTGTGCACACTTGTTTTCCTCCCCAGATAAGACAGTCTTGCCCTGAGGAATTGATGATATGCCCCATCAACTCTGAGCCCCTTGGGAATTGGTGGGAGTAACAGGTGGAGGGGGCACAGCAGAATGGAAAGTGTGCTGGACTGGATGTCAGCAGATGGACTTTCCGACCCTGCTGGTACCAACAATTCGCTGTGTGACCTTGGGCAACTTATGTAACCTCTCCAGGAGTCCATTCTCTCACCTGGAAAGCAGAGATAATAATACATGCCCTTCTTAGCTCAGAGGGCTAGAGGGCAAATAAAGTGAGATTGTGACTGTTTGGGAAGTTTGAAAGGGGTGGTAAGCCCAGTTCTCTGCAAATAAACTTCAGAGTGCCCTACAGAGGGATAACTTTATCTGAAGTAAAAGGCACTATTAGAGGGAGTAGCTAATGTGGGGTAGCCTTTCACTCCATTTCAAAATAAAATGCAAGCCTGGGCAAGAGAGCTAGTAAGCCTGTAAGACAAGAATCTTCACTGTTTATGTACTGGGCAAGGTGCTATAGTGTCAGTAAAACCAGTCATAATGGTTACCTGATCATGTTGCCATTCTACTTTAGCAAATATGTTATCAAAGAACACAGCCTGTCACCTGCCATGTAATTTGGTGGTTAAGGGCATGGGCTTTGGCATTATTCACACCTCAGTTTGAATCCTGGCTTTGCTACTTACTAGCTGAATGCCTTGGGACACGTTTATCTCTTTAATCCTTAGTTTTATTATTTACAAAATGGGCAAAGTCGCACCTGCCTCTGTAGACTAGGGACAATGCATTAAACTGCTTCACATGCTTCCTGGTCATAATAAGAACTCAATAAATGATAGTTATTAATAGCTAACAGTAGCTGTGGGGGGTATGGCAGAATATTTTTTCCCTTGTGCTTTTCTGAACTTCCAAGTATTTCATAATGACTTTCCCCCCCAGCTTTGTTAAGATATAATTGACAAATAATATAATGACTTTTTAATGGTCAAATTTAAAGGTACTGGTTATTGTAAATTAATGCAACCATGAATGAAGAATAATTATGTTCAGGAATTGTTGCAGTGAGTCTGTCATGATTGCTTCCTAACATTTCCACTGGGCTTTACAACTTACACAGCACTTTTACAGATGTTGTCTCATGCATCCCTTATAACCAGCCTGTGCAGTCAGTACTAGTCATATTCCCACTGTGAAGATCTGGAGGCTGGGGGTCACAAAGAAATGTACATAGTTATGCAGCTCATGAAGTGATACATCTCAAATGTGCCAGAGAAGATTGCATTCAGCTGCAATGAACAGACACCCAATTATGGTGGTATAGTGGTCAGTGGTCTGGATTGTCCAGAGAAAGAAAGCCAGTAAGGAAGATGTCTCTTATATATATAAAATGTATTTCCTCTGTATGTGTATAAAGACAGAGGAGAGGAGAGACTGATTTATTTTAAGGATTGGCTCATATAGCTGTGAGAGGCCTGACAGACTCTGCAGGATAGTCTGGCAGGCTGGAGAACCAGGGAGGAGTTGATGTTGGAGCTCAATATGAAGGCTGCCTGCTGGCAGAATTTCCTCTAGCTTGGGGTGGATCAGTTTTTTCCTAAGGTCTTTAGCTGGTTGGAGACACCCATCCACATTACAGAAGCTGATGTGTTTTATTCACAGTCTACTGATTTTAAGGTTGTGTGCATGCATGCTAAGTCACTTCAGTTGTGTCTGACTCTGCAACCCTATGGACTGTAGCTTGCCTGGCTCCTCTATTCATGGGATTCCCCAGGTAAGAATACTGGAGTGGGTTGCCATGCCCTCCTCCAGGGGATCTTCCCAACCCAAGGATCAAACCCATGTCTCTTATATATCCCTTGTTGGCAGCTAGGTTCTTTACCACTAGCACCACTTGAGAAAACCAATTTCAAGGTTAATCTCATCTAAAAAATACCTTCACAGCAACATCCAGGTATGTTTGACCAAATATCTGGGGACCATGACCAAACTATGTTGATACCTAAATTTAACCATCACAAATGGCTTAATTAAAGAGGAGTTTACTTTTCCCAGGATAGTTCAATCAATTCAGAGTCATCAGCTCCTCCTGTCTTTCTGCCTGGCTATGTCTTGCCATGGGACATGTGGCCTCATGCTTACAAAACTGGCTGCTCCACCTTTGGCCAGCAGAGGCAGGAGGAAGGAGAAAGGCAGTAGGCAAAAAGCAAAAACAAACAAACCATTTGTGTCATCCAAGTCTTACCATTTTAGCAGACTTTCCTAGAGGCCCCACCTTGCAACTTCTTATTGATCTTATTAGTAAATTAATATATTTTGGATCATTCCTAGATGCAAGGAATTTGAGGATGTTAGTATTGTTATGAATGTCACTCAAAAAAAAAAAAAATCAAGGTTCTATTAGTAACAGAAAAAGGGAGAATAGATACGCTACAGGAGTGTGGTAGTGTTTTGATACCATATCATTATTCTTTGTGCTACACCAAATTGCTCACAGTACATGTCAGGAAGTGTCTGCCCTTGGTTGCACTGCCTTTTGAATTAATCACTGAGTTGTCTTTGGTACTTGAGCCCAGCATCTAAACAAAATTACCTTAGATTGATGGAAGCCAGTAGAAAAGTAAGGAGACATTTGTTAGACACTGGTTATTCTTTGCTCTCTCCTTATGACCCAAGCAGATAAAATACTCTTTCTTTCATTATGTGAGTGGGAGGGACACATAAAGGAAAATAACAATGAGGGGAGGAGCCAGACATCAGTAATGCCTGTGCGGCTGATACATCATATGATCCAAGTGATTTTTCAAAACTTGTTTGAATTATTGAAATGGTTTACCTCATTTCGTTGTCACAGTTGAAGTGTTTAGCTGAAGCCCACAGAAAATCATTTATATTATTAGCCTTCTATGGTGCCTAGGAATGTAGGAAATAATCACTGGAAGAAAATAGTATCAGAGAGTACAGGAAAATTTGTGTTGATAATTGCTAGATTTTGTTGTTGTTTTAAATCAGATATTCCAAAGATCTACCTTATATTTATTTATAAGTATTTCAAAGACTACTTAATGAAAAATCATTTAGAACTAAAATAGGAACCATGTGTCACATTATTGAAATATGACCCAACCAGTGTTTTTATTTTAAACTTTGGTTAGGAAGAACAAAGCAAAGAAATAAATATTGTTTTTGTCTTGCTCTTTCAGACATGCTTGTGCACATACACACACTCACACTTACATAACTGTGTGTCTCTCAGTGTTATCTTGTATCCATTTCATATTCCTCTCTGAGTATCACTGTGAAACTACTTTGTTGTATAATTTTCATGTAGCTCTTTTGGCATTTTTGCAATTCTAATTCTCACTCGTTATTGCATTACAAAAGGGTGGAGAGAAAGTGAATTTGCATGCAGGACATTTTAAATTCTAATGTCAGGGGTCATTAATCTTTTTTCTTTTTCTTTTTGGTTCTATCTAAGAGCTGGGCTTTCATATACCAGGGATAATAATTTACAAGCAAGCTTTTGTAGAGTTTCAGATTTATTTTTCAAATTTTCATAACCTAAAAGGCTAAATGAGAAAGAATTAAAATAAAGATCATTTCCATATATTTGAATGTTCTGTTGCTCATCTGTTGGGAAAATTGGGAACCCCTTTAGTTTATCTTACTTTCAGTCACAGTGAGTGCTTTACATATGCTCCTTACCCAGTTCCAGTGAGAACCTCACTTGGTGACTTTAGGAGTATACCTCCAAATGCAGTATTTGGAATTCTCCTTCTTGAAGCTTCTGATGACTATATCCTCTGCATTTTCCTCACATGAGTATCTTACTTTTTTCCTCTACGTGAGATAAATATTAATGCTTTTCATTGATATTAATGGAATTTATAAATTCACATCAGAAGCAGTTTAAGGACCAGTACACTGGCCAATTCCATCCTACTGCAGGTCCCTACTCCACTCCCTTGCTCTGGATGACTATTTCACTTTCTCTTCTCTCCTGAAACTCCCAGGGGCTCCTCCCCACTTGCTGTAATACTGAGAAAGCTCAGTCGGGAGGAAACCTCCCCAGCTCTCACCAGCCTGTCTACAACTGGACTCATGTTCTGTTACAGAGGATAAACTCTTCTGTTCCCATCCATGGCCTCCATGGTGCCCTGGACCCCATCCCCTCTTGTTCTTGCAATTATCTGCTCTCCCTTGCATTATCCTGGTTCCTCTCTCTACTAGATAATTCCCAGCAGTGATTAAAAGATGCTGTAATATCTTCAAATTAAAAAGAAAGTAAAAGAAAACCTGCTTAACTCCTTCCATCTACCACAATTCCTCTGCTCCCCATTGATTGTAAAGAACATCGGAAGAGTTGTCGACAAGTTCTCTCCATCAGATTTTCAACTCCACTGCTTCTTTGAACATACTCTGAGTTCACTGTCAGCCGTTTCTTTGCCAGATCCATTGTTTTGCTTCCTGTTCCACCATTCTCACTTGATCCATGAACAACACATGACTGCTTGACTGCTTCTTCCTGCTCAAAATACTTTTTTTCATTGGCTTTGGGGACAGCACCTCTCCTGGTTTTCCCCTCTATCCTGCTAACCAGTCCTTTTGGTTTCTTGGACAGGTTCCTCCTCTCTTCTTTGACATGTCCATCTCTAGTGTCTCATGCTCCGTCCAGAGAACTTGTCTCTTCTTCCTCTCTTCACTCCCTGGGTGATCTCACTCAGGCTTATGGCTGTGTGCCGGCCAGTTCCCTATCTATCTCCAGCCTAACTCAGACGCCTTCTCTCAACTCCAGACTTTGTATGTACACTCAGTGCCTTACTCATCCCCACTTGGGTATTTGAAGAGCTTGAAAGTGAAAGTGAAGTAGCTCAGTCGTGTCTGACTCTTTGAGACACCATGGACTGTAGCCCACCAGGCTCCTCTGTCCGTGGAATTTTCCAGGCAAGAGTACTAGAGTGGGTTACCATTTCCTTCTCCAGGGATCTTCCCAACCCAGGGATTGAACCCGGGTCTCCCGCATTGCAGGCAGGTGCTTTACCATCTAAGCCACCAGGGAAGCTCTCTGAAAAGCTCCAGTTCAGTTCAATCACTCAGTCGTGTCCGACTCTTTGCAGCCCCATGAATTGCAGCATGCCAGGCCTCGCTGTCCATCACCAACTCCTGGAGTTCACTCAAACTCACGTCCCTTGGGTCAGTTATGCCATCCAGCCATCTCATCCTCTGTTTTCCCCTTCTCCTCCTGCCCCCAATCCCTCCCAGCATCAAAGTCTTTTCCAGTGAGTCAACTCTTCGCATGAGGTGGCCAAAGTACTGGAGTTTCAGCTTCAGCATCATTCCTTCCAAAGAAATCCCAGCGTTGATCTCCTTTAGAATGGACTGGTTGGATCTCCTCGCAGTCCAAGGGACTGTCAAGAGTCTTCTCCATCACCACAGTTCAAAAGCATCAATTCTTCAGCACTCAGCTTTCTTCACAGTCCAACTCTCACATCCATACATGACTACTGGAAAAACCATAGCCTTGACTAGATGGACCTTTGTTGGCAAAGTAATGTCTCTGCTTTTGAATGTGCTATCAGGGTTCATCATAACTTTCCTTCCAAGGAGTAAGTGTCTTTTAGTTTTGTGGTGCAATCACCATCTGCAGTGATTTTGGAGCCCCCCAAAATAAAGTAAGCATAAATGTTTCCACCCTGGTCCGAGACAACAACATCTCTTCCCTATACTTTTGTCTTAGTGTACCCCTGCTTTCTGTCCTGCTACCTTATTGCAACAAAGCAGATAGAATACTTTTCTTAAAAGTAAGACACATATATACGCTACTGACACTATGTATAAAATAGATAACTAATGAGAACTTACTGTATAACTCAAGGAACTCTACTGATTGCCCTGTGGTGACCTAAATAGAAAGAAAATCCAAAAAAGAGGGGATAGATATATACATATAGCTTATTCACTTTGCTGTGCAGTGGAAACTAATACAACCTTATACAGCAACTGTGCTCCAATAAGAATTAATAAAAAGTAAAAATAAAGCAAAACAAAAAAACCCCTAAGTCATCCTGTCACTACTCTCTGAAAACCCTAATGGCTTCTTTTCTCAAAATAAAAGCCAAAAATTCTAGGTGAGGCAAGTGGGCTCGTCCTGCCTATCTCCCTGACTAGACAGACTACTTCTGCTCCAGCCACACTGGCCTTTCACAGTTGCTCAGTTCCTGCCACTGTTGCTGAAGTATAGCCTCTAGTACTTCTTCTCCTGGGTCGTGCTTCCTCTGGATATCATCACTGCTTGCTTCATCCCTTCCTTTAGGTCTCTGCTCAAATAGCACCTTTTAAGAAAGGAAATATTCTTGCTCATATATAAATCTTCCACTCTGTCCTCCTTAGCTGTTTTTTATGAGCATACAAGAGATTGTTGACTTGTTTCTTTCTTGACTCTCCTCTGGAGTGTAAGCTCTGTGAACGTAGGTAGTCTTTGCTCTTTCCCTGGTGTCTAAACTAGTGCCCTGTAAGGACTAGGCACCCAATAAACACTGATTAAATAAATGAAAAATTGAATGAGAAATATAAATCTAAATATTTAAGCAAGAGCTCATGCTAAGTGGCCTGAAGTCAGGTATCAGTGACCATAAATTCTCTTTTGTTTCCGAATCCTCACATCTGTGATTTTGGCATTTTGTCTCTTTGGTCAATTTATGTTATTGGATTTCCTAAGGAAATAAAAGAGGTGTATGATTTCTTGCTAACATTTTTTGGGTTTGTGACCCTTATATCACAAACACAAAGCATCAGCAGAACAGGATATTAGTCAAGGATCATAGTAACTGAACTTTTCTAAATCAAATCTTGCCTCTCTCCCTATATCAGTAAGGAACCCAGCAGGAAACAGATGGCACGCACAAATTGGGTAATTTGACTAGAGTTTAATAAAGGTATCATTTTCAAACCACAAGGCCCCAAGTGCAGTGCCTTGAGGCTAATAGCAACCTTTTCTGCTTCTGCCCAAGGACTGAAGATGATGAGAGGGAAGGTGCATGGGAAGGGAAGGGCACTGGGTCCCTGGAGGAGAGCATAGCAGAGGCCATGGGACAGAGACCACCCGACCAGTGGGACCAGCAGCCTAGGCTGAGGGAGACAAGCAGCCCAGGATAAACCCTGGGGACTGGGCTGGTGAGGAGCTGAGGGAGTAAATACTCCAGCTTCTCTCTCCTGCCTTCCTCTAAGCTCTGGCTGGGACTTCCCATTGGCCGAACCCAGCTGGAAGTCAGAAGGCAAGGGTCTCTATAAGCCAGGCTCTGAGGTAGACAGCAGGATAGGGAAGGGTGAAGGGTAGATCTGGGGAGCGAACGGTGGGCATCCAAGTGCTCTCTTCCCAGCTAGAGCCTCGTCTCCCACTTCCACATGAGTCCCCTTCTTACCCCTTCTTCACATGCCAGCTAAAATAAAACCATTCAGTCCCTGGTTTAAGACCAAGTCATTCAACAGCTTTCTACTGAGCTTAGAATAAAATCCAGACTCATTCCAGTGATGTCCAATACCCATGATGGTCTGACTGGCTCCCTCCCATCTCTCATCGTCCCCAGCCCACCCTGGCTTGCTGCACCCACTTGTGGTGGTCTGCTCTTGCTTCCCAGAAACAACTAAACTCATTGTCCTCACTGGTTCTTCATTATCCCTAACTCTCTGGTGGGAAAACCCATTTTTTCCCTCAACCTGTTACATAGTTGACTTCCTTCAACCTCTTACATGGTTGATTGTCATTTGAACATCATCACCTCAGGGAGGTCCTCCCTGTCTTCCTGGTCTAAAACACAATGTCTTCCATTTATTCTCTATCACAGCACCCCAGTGTTTGCTTCACAGCATTTATCACAAACCATAAATGGCTCCCTCATTTTGCTCTCCTTTGCTTTGCTTGTGTGTGCCAAGTCGCTCAGTTGTGTCTGACCCCATTGAGTGTAACCCACCAGGCTCCTCTGTCCATGGGATTTCCCAGGCAAGAATACTGGAGCTGGTTGCCATTTCCTACTCCAGGGGATCTTCTTGACCCAGGGATTGAAACTGTGTCTCTTGCATCTCCTGACATTGGCAGGTGGGTTCTTTACCACTAGCACCAACTCTAATTCTGAAGCAAAGCAAATTTCTTTCAGCCATGGGCCTTATCTGTCTGCTTTGTCACTCAATCATCCTCAGAATCTAGGACAATTTTTGACCCAACTGGTTTCTCAATGAATATTTGGCCACTGAGTAAGCAAACATTCCATTCAATGAGAGTACCTTTCCACTTATGCCATTACAAAAGAAAAAAAAAAAAAAGGTTACTAGAGCTTATATTGAATGTATTTGAATTTTGTCTCTCTAGTATCTGGGGAATCTTAAATATAATAAGTACTTGATGTATGTTTGAATAAAACACATTTACTAGCAACAGGGCTGATTTCCTATAGCTTGGCAGATTGTTTTTTATGGCTGGTCAATTATGTCTGTAACAAAATTAAGCTAAAAAATGAACAATACTCTATCTGCAATCTGCAGTTTCATAGCATAGCTAATTTAGTGGCACTGACTGTCTTGGTGACCTGGTGGAAGCTGGTGTTATATAGTGACTAGCCTTGAGCATTAGAGCCAGAAAGACCTGGCCAAACTTCAGGTAGGCTACCAACTGTCTGGGAAACACTGTGGACAAGTTACCGCCTTTCTGAGCCTGTATCCACATCTGTAGCTGCAAGGATACTGTGGTCTAATTCCTAGAGTTGTTGTAGGTTTGCAGGTGATAGTGGCCATACCTCTGTGTCCATCACTTTCCCGTCAGTATAAAAATAGGCACAAATTCTCCCCCTTCCCTCCTTAGGCTACTGCTTCATCAATACCCTCTCCCTAATCCATGTTTTATTAGTTTTAGGATCTCATGTCCGTATTCTGGTTATTGGGAATCTTGCTAGAAGGCTTTCCTGTCCACACTTTTTCTTTATAAAGTTGAATTCACTTTCTGGTTGAAGCAGCCTGGAGCTCAGTTATACCTGTGACAAATTACAGACCCATCAAGCTTTTTAGCTGGCATCATATTTGCCAGACAAATTCAGACAGCACTTTCATGCAGTGAAGCACTTTGTTAGTACTTTGAGCCTCTAAGGGACAATTTGAGTTGGTGGGGGGAAAAATAAAAGGCATTGAAACCTTGTACAATACTCATCGCATTACACAAGGAAAACCAAATAAGTTTATCTGACAAAAAGATATGGGTATGCTTTTGATAAAAGAAGTCCAAGTTCCAGGGCTCTGTCTACTCTGCCGAGAGACAAGAGGCATGGAAGTTTCATCTTATGTTTATTTTTTTTTTTTTACTTGAGTTTAACTAATATGCTTCAAATGCATTCTTTGTTCCAGGTGTTTTTCTTTACTCTGGTAGATAAATTAGAACTATTAAGATTATAAAGTAAAAATATTTAGGCACAGATAAGATCTGATTAGAATGAGATCCTTTGCTCATGGCTGGGAAATGTATTGGTAACTATAGGCAATCAGGCAAAGTTAAATTTCTAAGGCATGAGATGGTTGTCTGAAATCTAGTTCCTTAAAACAGTCAAATCAGCTCCATTCAAACCTATATATTTGGCACTCTGGTTGTGTGTGTGTGTGTGTGTGTGTGTGTGTGTCTGTACTAGGTTTTTATTGTGGCACACAGACTTCTCTAGTTGGCATGCCAGCTCAGTATTGCAGCATGGACTTAGTTGCCCATCCTATCCCCTCCCAATATAATGTGGGAATGAGATTTTTTTTTTTTTTGAAGCTTCCCTGATGGCTCAGTGGGCAAAGAATCTGCCTGCAATGCAGAGACAGAGGAGATGTGAAGTCAATCTCTTGGTAAGGAAAATCCCCTGGAGGAGAAAATGGCAACCCACTCCAGTATTCTTGTCTGGGAAATCCCACGGACAGAGAAGCCTGGTAGGCTATAGCTCATGGGGTTGCAGAGAATTGGACACAACTGAACGACTAATGCTTTGGCGTACTTTCACTGTAGTTGCTCCATAGCATGTGAGATCTTTGTTCCCCGACCACGGATCAAACCCATGTCCTCTGCATTGGAAGGCAAACTTTTAACCTCTGGAACACCAGAAGAAGTGAAGTCACTCAGTCGTGTCCGACTCTTTGTGACCCCATGGACTGTAGCCTACTACGCTCCTCTGTCTATGGGATTTTCCAAGCAAGAGTATTGGAGTGGGTTGCCATTTCCTTCTCCAGAGGATCTTCCTGACCCAGGGATCAGACCCACGTCTCTTGCACTGTAGGCAGACGCTTTACCATCTGAGCCACCAGGGAAGTCGCTACTGGAACAGCAGGAAAGTCCCTAATTAGCACTCTTGATACATGCTGAATAAAACAGATTAGGGTATAATTCCTGCCTTCCAGCACCTTATCATCAGGCTCAGTGTTCCTGAACTTTTTTGACCAGTGTCCTTTTCTAACTATAAATATCTCAGTCCCTCCTTATAGTATATGAAACGTAATTTAATGTTTATGATAACGAGATAAAGCCCTACTTCATTTTCGAGTTACACGTCACATGAAAACAAAATGAAACTGAAAGTCACTCAGTTGTGTCCGACACCTTTGTGACCCCGTGGACTATAACATGCCAGTCTCCTCTGCCCATGGAATTCTCTAGGCAAGAATACTGGATTAGGTAGCCATTCCCTTCTCCAGGGGATCTTCCCCACCCAGAGACTGAACCCAGGCTCCTGCATTGCAGGCAGATTCTTTACCATTTGCTCCACCAGAGAATGTATTTGCCTGTGTCTCTCTGGGACATACTAATCTAACTGGTGATCTAAGACACACATACACCACACCTCTTTACATGAACCTCATTCATTGGTAAGCTTCATATGTTCAATAGAGACTGGAGGTTCCAAATTAGCGGTTCCATGGGTCCAGTACAGTTTATAGAGTTTTTGTCTTCTTAACTTTCTTAACTGAGCCAACATTTACAGTTGGGATATTTCACAGAAAATGCAGCAGACTTTTGGCTTTTCTTAAAATGGTGGAAGATCTGGTGGCCACGGACCTGCATTCCCACATGGCAGCAGTGGTGGGCTGCTGGCTGCTGCCCCTTCAGACAGGGCTAGTGCTCTCTGGTTGCCACGGCACCACTGCTCAGCAGTGAGTGAGTATGCCTGAGAATAGGTTTGACGCATACAAATTAGATGGCATCATCGACTCAGTGGACATGAATCCCAGCAAACTCCAGGAGACAGCGAAGGACAGGGAAGCCTGGCGTGCTGCAGTCCATGGGGTTGCAAAGAATTGGACACAACTTAGTGGCTGAACAACAGCAATACAAATTAACCCCACTCCTGGCTCTTGGGAAACTTGAGTTTGTGAGTCTGGTGGAGTCTAGAGAGGGGAGTCTGCAGAATTTTCATCCATCGAGTAGATGGATCATGAGATACTGGTAGGATTTGTATGCTTGAAAAAGAGTGTTTTGGGGAGGCTGAAGGGAGATCATTCCAGGCAGGATACTAAATTTGATGCTGAAATTTCACCAGTGGGTAGTGATGGTTTGTGAGCTACACTTCCAGAAGTTTTTCTACTTTATTTTTTTTTTTTACAGTTGAAGAGCAGATTTATGGTTATGATTCTGGTTTCCTTGTATTCTTATATGCTTCCTTGAGAGAAAGGGAAAAGGGAGGAACGTATAGTAGTAAAAGCTAAGAGTTGGGCATAACTAAGGTTGTAGCAATAATGGGCAGTCAGATTTTGAGCTCATCAATTAAAATTGTGTGTGTGGGCCCTCGTCAGGGAACTAAGATTTCACATGGCACATGGTATGGCAAAAGATAAAGTAAAATGGTTACTGTCACAATAAAATGTGGCTGTATGTTGATGGGGATTCTGTTGAATCTGTGGATCAATTTGGGGGAGTATTTTCATTTAACAGTATTGTCTTCCAGTCCAGAAACACACAAGATGTCCTTCCATTTATTTATATCTTCAAGTTCTTTCAACAGTGTTTTGCTATTTTCAGCATGCAAGTCTTGCACTTCTTTTGTTGAATTTATACCTAAAAGTTTCATGATCTTTGAATATTTTTAATGTAATCTTTTTTCTAGATTTTGTTTTGGAATGTTCATTGCTAGTACAGAGAAATATAAATGATATTTGTATACTGAGTCTATGTACTGAAATCTCACTGGACTCATTAATTCTATTAGCTTTTATTGGTTTCTTTATGATTTCCTATATATAATTCTTTTTTTTTGTCAAATAGGGATATTTACATTTTCTTTTCTTGGGATGTCTTTTAATTTCTTTTTCTTACCTAATTGCCCTGGATAGAATCTTCAACATAATGTTCAATAAAATGGTGAGAGGAAAAAAGTAATTGTGTGTGTGTGGGTCTATGGTGTATGGTGCATGCATATGTGTGTGGTGTATGTGTGTATGGGTGGTGTGGGTATGCGTGTGTGGTATATGTGATGTATACATGTGTGTGTAGAAAGGATTGATGTTAAGAATAACTACCGCTGTAATAAGCATTTAGATTTGTGAAAGAAAATACGGTTGAGAAAAAATGCCATTCATTGTCTATCTCCCCAAAAGATAGTAAAAATGCCTCTTCATAGTAGTTGAGCCGACACTTTACAAAGCCAGCCGGACTTATTAGAAGAATGAGATACAGTGTGTTTGACCAAGGTACCTATAGGAGTGGATATTTTGTCATCAATGATGCTCAGTATCCTGTCGTATTCTCAAGTCAGACTCTCCTAATACACAGGGTTCCCCTGCAACATCACACTTAAGATGATATCTCCAAAAATCTTCTTTTAGAATAAAATTGCAGCTATGAGGAGTGACATATTTATATTTGAGGACTTGTTTTTATTTTGGGGGGTAATCAGCCTTTGGCTATCAGACAGAGGGCTGAGGAAGGGGTGGGGTAGGGGTTAGGTTTGTTCTGCTTTGTTTTGTTTTGATGTTGTTGGGGAATTTCCAACAGAGGATTTTTATTTTCCTGGCAAGGCCAGATCCTTTACACAGTTTGATGTCTCCTTGGTCTACAGAAAGCCCACCATAAGGGTTTGTTTGTGTTAAATTGAAAGCAGATATCTTTCCAAAGGAAAGGCCCTTTCATTGATTCTGACCTTTTCCTTTTTCAGGTGAAGGCTTGTTGAGTTGCCTTTTAAACAATCAGAAATCACTATGTGTCTTTCTTTTTTTTTTTTCTTGTAATCTTTTATTTATCCTGTTCAGTGGCCTTACATGCTTTAAAATAAATTTCCTATGGAAATCATAGCACAGCCCTACTCAGCCAAGAGTTCAGACTACAGAACACTGTTAACAAACACATGTGTTGGCTCGTGTGGGGCAGGCCAACACCTCATCTCCCCTCCAGCCACCCCCACCTTCCCTCTTCAACTTGTTCTTCCTCTGTTGTTTCCATCTGTGCTTTGTGAATTCCCACAAGAGGTGCTTTAAACTTTATTTCATCTAGTAGCACCCTGAGAAAACTTTAAGCACTGAACTGGGATTATATTAGCTGGAAGAATCAAGAAATTAATTTCCTTCAAGAGAAGAATGGCGTGTCTGGCCAAACAGAATATTGCTTAATGTAATAGAACTCCCAAATGAAATTGGGGAATGGATCTTTCCCTTACCTGAGGGATGTGAGGTTATTGAATTCCAGATTCCAGTATAAATTATCATCTGAATGAGTGGGTCCACCCCCTTCTCTGCCAGCCATTCCTCTCTGGTTCCCATGTAAGGGACTGTTTCTGTCACCCACCAGAGGGCCACACTCCTTCGCCAGTTCTAAGTCAGGGAATAAAAGAATTAATGGATCGGAACTTAATCCATAACTCCCTAACTCTGCAGCTTTATTTTTTTTAATAGTTCATAAACTTCTTATTTCCCTTTTTAACCTAGATTTCCTCTGTGGTGAAGGAGAGTTTTGCCAGCCTTTGGCTCTGCCTCATAAAAACGCTTTAAAGGACAATGCTGGGTTGTGTGACTGCCTGTAATTCACCCTCATATAATATTCTGGAGCCGTCTCAGGGTTTGTGTCTGAGTTTGTTCTAATATAAAGAACCCTGGGGTCAACAGCACAACTGTTTCCAGATGGATTAAGTTGTGCATTCTTAAAGACCTGGGAGGCCAATGTATATTGCCTCTCTTAGAGCTGTCACAATTAATATTATCGGGAGCATGACAGACGCCAAATGGGAAACATAGAGATCTCTATTTTAGGAATTTCTAAAGTGACATAGTAGAGTTTGCTGTTTTTTTAGAATAACTAAATTGTCTGTCTTTCTGAATTAAACTCTCTATGGGCTCTGTTTTGTCACCCTTTGTCCCCTTCTAGATGATAGAATTGGGAGATAAGTTGGTAAATGATTTCTAAGAGAGTTTACTTTTGAAAAACATAATTCTGTAGGTCACATGTGCCCTACACAAAACTTTCTAACAGGAAACAGGCACAAATGGGATTTTGAGACTGCAGAATTTGCTGTCAAGAGGTGAAAGCTCCAAGAGTGGGACTTATCAGAGCTGTAGGTGTGAATGGTGTGCAAGGTCAAAGGCAAAAAATTAGCCACTGTTGACAGCTTGGAGTGGGACTCTCACTGGTCACTACTAAGGTGTCCTTTTCAATCACAGAGTGGCTGACCAGCACCTACTGAACTCAGGCTCCTTGCGGTTTTCACTTTTTATCCACAGCCTCCTGCTAAGGGCACAAAAGCCTCAGTTTAGAATATATACTTCCTATGAGAAATCTAGTTCATTGGCTGAGTCCCTTTCTTTACTGGCTTCACATTTATCTATTGGAAAAAAATATAAGTATAAAACTGAAACATGCTGTAGGATTTGTATAACTTCTTCCTGAAGTATACATTTTTTTTCCAAAGGGAAATATTCATTGTTCAATGTATTTTTTTCCCAAAAATGAAAAAAATTTTTTTCTTCCCCTCTCAATTATTGATATGTGTCTTTGGGGTAAGCCAAAAAAGAGAGTAAGACTTATCTGAAAACTGAGTAGTTGGAGATATTAAAATTTTGTAAATTTCATTGCAAATGTCCCACTGTGCATGTATATAGAAATATATAAACTTTTACATAATATCTATAATATTCTACTTGCAGTTTTGTAAACTAGTTTTTTTTAAACTAATATAACTTTTCTATGCTGATAAATATGCATCTATATCATCATTTTTAAAGACTGTATAGCAACCCATTTTATACACAAAGTACATTTATTTAGCCAATACTCTGTTGATAGACATTAAGATTTTTTTTCTGAATATTCAATATTGTGAAGAATAGAACAAACATCTTTATACATACATCTTTATGGACTTGACAAGTTGCTTCCTTGAGATATAATCCTAGAAATTAAATTTTGTAAAATATAATTTAAAATTTTACTCAAGTTGCTGCTCTGTCTTCCAAAAAAGTACTAATTTCTACTCATTCCATCTGCATGTGAGAGTCTTCGATTCCTTTTAACATTCTTAACTCTGGGTAGTGTAAATCTTAATCTTTGTCATCCGGAAATATACAAATAAATGGTTCATCGTGATTTTTGTTTGAATTTCTTTGACTAATAATGACATTGGACATATCACTATTATTGTCTCTTTCTACTTTGGGGAGTTACCTATTTATATCTTCCTGTTTTTCTGTGAGACTTTTTGCCTTTCTCTTATTGCTTATAATAGCTTTTTGTAAATTCTGGATACATGTGATTCTTATACTGCATCTGGACAAGAACTTGTCAAGAAAATATTGGAGATTAAATATTTAATATTTCATTAAAATGAAAGAAGAGTTTAATACTGTGTAATACAAGGTGCCATCTAACTTGTCTGTCCCTCAGTTTCCTCTTGTATAAAACTAGAAAAGTCATTCATTTCTCACATTTCTTCACTTGTACTAAAGCAAATACTTTTGTGTCTTTTTTTTCTTTTAATTTGTCTGTGCAGAGTTGTAGTTGCAGCATGTGAGATCTTTAGCCGCAGCAATCTCAGCTGCAGCATGCGGGGTCTAGTTCCCTGACTACAGATCAAACCCCAGGGCCCCCTGCATTGGGAGTGTGAGGTCTTAGCCACTGGACCACCAGGGAAGTTCCAGATACTTATTAAAATGAAGTATTTTACCCATGTAACTTCATGGTGAACACTTTAGAGTCCTCTACTGTCTTAATCACTGTCTGTCCACCTAGTTTGTTAAGGAGAGATTTCCACCCTAGAGATATGCGGATGGCCAAACCCATGACCTCTAGCACTAGGCAACTGAGATTGATAGAACTTTATTAGTCACATGTACTCACAGCCTAGGGGAGGAGGGTGCTGCATGCCACACAAAGCCCCTAGAGGGTTGCACTTGGGAACAGAGTGACAGATCAGGGACTGTGAGAGGCAGCATCAAGGGGGTGGGTGGCCCTTGGTTCCTGCAGAAAGGTCTAATTGGCTTATTAGAATCGTTCCAGAGGCTGACAGGAGACTGAACCCCATTGCTCAGGGTTAAACAGGAACTGCCTGGTCCCCATGATAAGGAGAGCTGTTTGGCCAAGGGACTTATTCCCCAGGAGCAAAATGAGAGGAAGAACTTGTGGTTGGGCCATTGGAGGCCACCCCGATTTTCCCCAGATGTCAAGACAGTGAATAACATTGAGGTTCCGTTTTAGGTCCTATACCACAGCTTTCTCTGAGAGGCAAGTCCTCAAACTCTTTCTTAAAATATTTATTTGATTTTATTTATTTTCTTGGCTGTGCCAGGTCTTAGATGTGGCATGTGGGATCTTCAGTTGCATCAGGGAAACTCTTGGTTGAGGCATGTGGGATCAAGTTCCCTGACCAGAGATTGAACCCACGACCCTGGATTGGGAACTCAGTGTCCTAACCACTGGACCACCAGGGAAGTTCCTCAATGGCCTCTTCTCCATCCTCATTGCTCTTGCCCAAGTTCATCCTGTTCACTCTGAAGGTTCTCCCATTCCAGTGGCCTCAATACTTTGGCCCTTTCCAGGGAAACAGCAAGATGTGAATTGAGATGCTCACCACCTGTGTCACTAATCGGTTGTATGGCCCTGGGCAAGACAACATGTCTCCTCAACGTCCATGTTTATAAAATAAGGTTAGTACTGACCTCCTAGAATAAGATATACAAAGTTTCTGGCATAGCACCTGTTTGTATTGGGCATTTAGATCTTAATTCTTGAGCATCTTTTACTTGTTAATCTTCTTCATGTTCCTGCCATCTAAATGTGAGTGTTACCTAAGATTTTTTGCACACCTCCCAACCCTCGTTTTCTGCTCCTCAGCCCTGGGAGACATATCCACATTTTCTTTGTGTTCATTTGCATCTTAGAGTGCAAATGCCTTCCCCTCTCTCCCCAGTTGCAATTCTTGTACTAGTCATTCTCTGGTTCTCTGGTCCCACATTTCCAACTGTTTCCTAAAGATTTTCCCTACAATGTCCATTTTCAGCATGTTTAACAAGTTTCTCCTCAAATAAGTACCTTCTATGCTTTTGAACTGTGGTGTTGGAGAAGACTCTTGAGAGTCCCTTGGACTGCAAGGAGATCCAACTAGTCCATTCTGAAGGAGATCAACCCTGGGATTTCTTTGGAAGGAATGATGCTGAAGCTGAAGCTCCAGTACTTTGGCCACCTCATGAGAAGAGTTGACTCATTGGAAAAGACTCTGATGCTGGGAGGGATTGGGGGCAGGAGGAGAAGGGGACGACCGAGGATGAGATGGCTGGATGGCATCACTGACTTGATGGATGTGAGTCTGAGTGAACTCCGGGAGTTGGTGACGGACAGGGAGGCCTGGCATGTTGCAATTCATGGGTTCACAAAGAGTCGGACACTGAGTGACTGAACTGAAGTGATGTATTTCTGGCTGACTGCTTCATTGGGGTCCCTGTCATTTTGGCTTAATACTCCTAAGCCACTTTTATTAATAGTTATCTCTCTCTTTCAGACCCACAATAACTCAGCTGTCAAGGACTGTTTGTTTATTCTCGCATAGGATGGTTTGCATCCATCCTTTCTACTCCATTCCCAGAGATCAGTGCCTTTACAGTTAAAGAACTGCATTATGCTCTGAGTTTTTCCCTTCTCTGCAAACTCTCCTTTCGTCTCCTAGTCCATCCTGTATTCCACCGCTTGATAAACCTTTCAAAGACTCAACTCTGATCACGTTTCCTCTACTCTAAAGCTACCAATGGTTCTTGGTGACCATAACCTGATGCAGGTTCCGTAGCTGGGCATGCAGGGTCCCTGACACTCTAGTTCCTCACTTGCTAGCACTGGTGTCCCCAGTATTCCTACATACTATCAACTTGATCTTTCTTTTTAGCGCGTGGGATATGCAAGACCCCCAGGTGCCTTGCTATGTAATCTATGTTTTTCTTCTGCCTGGCATGCCCACCTTCCCAGCCTCAGTGTTTTGAAATTTTGTATTCCGAATTCAAATCCTGGCTTTGCTGATTACTAACTATGTAACTTTGAAAATCTCTCTGAACCTTGGGTTCCTCATTTGTTAATGGGGAAAATACTACTATGTTATAGGACTATTTATGAAAACAACTAACATAGCCCATGTGTCATAAACACAGGCTTGTTCTAACTGCTATTGCTACCATCACCTCAGTCAAAGCTAATCTTTGGCTTTCTCTGAGCACCTGTTTTGTTACACAGAAGGCACTTGTTTTATATGCTGTGTGCTTTTCTATTTCAAAAGATTGTATGTTTATTAATTACACTGAAATTTCCTTGAAGTTTAAGTATGGCATTAAGTATTGCATATCTTTATTCATTCATCAGAGATTTAGTGGGTGTTTTATTTGTGTCTCCTGGTGTGCTTGGGGCTGAGGATACAAGAATGACAAAGACATAGTTCCCGCTATCGAAAGTTTGCACACCACCTGATTACCATTGAATGCTACCTAGACTTAATTGAGATAAACCCATCAAGAGCCCGGAGTGAGGGCACCTGACTCACCTTGGAATTCTGGACAACTTTCTGAGGAAGTGACATCTAAAGGGAGATAGGAGGGGTGTAGGCTTTACCCAGGTGCAGGTGGGGAGGGGCAGTGCTTCTGAATGAATTAGGGAGAGCATTCAGTGCAGAAAGACACGTGTTTATACAGAAGGAGTGGGAAGCAGAACAAAATGTTCTGAATTGCAGAGTAAAATGGCTGTGGTCTTGGTTTGAAGGAGAAATAGCAAGAGATAAAACTAGAAAGGTAAGTCAAGGCTGGAGTCTGAATGATTTTTCAATTATTTGTATTATTAATAGCACCCGGTACAGTGCCTGCACGTGATGGGTTCAATAAATGTGTTTCTAGCCTTTATAAGGACAGAATGTGGTCCACTGAAGAAGGGAATGGCAAGCCACTTCAGTATTCTTGCCTTGAGAACCCCATGAACAGTATGAAAAGGCAAAATGATAGGATAGCAAAAGAGAAACTCCCCAGGTCAATAGGTGCCCAATATGCTACTGGAGATCAGTGGAGAAATAACTCCAGAAAGAATGAAGGGATAGAGCCAAAGCAAAAACAGTCCCCAGTTATGGATGTGACTGGTGATAGAAGCAAGATCCGATGCTGTAAAGAGCAGTATTGCATAGGAACCTGGAATGTCAGGTCCATGAATCAAGGCAAATTGGAAGTGGTCAAACAAGAGATGGCAAGGGTGAACGTCGACATTCTAGGAATCAGCGAACTAAAATGGACTGGAATGGGTGAATTTAACTCAGATGACTATTATATCTACTACTGTGGGCAGGAATCCCTCAGAAGAAATGGAGTAGCCATCATGGTCAACAAAAGAGTCCGAAATGCAGTACTTGGATGCAATCTCAAAAATGACAGAATGATCTCTGTTCGTCTCCAAGGCAAACCATTCAATATCACAATTATCCAAATCTATGCCCAACCAGTAATGCTGAAGAAGCTGAAGTTGAACGGTTTTATGAAGACCTACAAGATCTTTTAGAACTAATACCCAAAAAAGATGTCCTTTTCATTATAGGGGACTGGAATGCAAAAGTAGGAAGTCAAGAAACACCTGGAGTAACAGGCAAATTTGGCCTTGGAATGCGGAATGAAGCAGGCCAAAGACTAATAGAGTTTTGCCAAGAAAATGCACTGGTCATAGCAAACACCCTCTTCCAACAACACAAGAGAAGACTCTACACATGGACATCACCAGATGGTCAACACCGAAATCAGATTGATTATATTCTTTGCAGCCAAAGATGGAGAAGCTCTATACAGTCAACAAAGACAAGACCGGGAGCTGACTGTGGCTCAGATCATGAACTCCTGATTGCCAAATTCAGACTTAAATTGAAGAAAGTGGGCAACACCACTAGACCATTCAGGTATGACCTAAATCAAATCCCTTATGATTATACAGTGGAAGTGAGAAATAGATTTAAAGGTCTAGATCTGATAGATAGAGTGCCTGATGAATTATGGAATGAGGTTCGTGACATTGTACAGGAGATAGGGATCAAGACCATCCCCATGGAAAAGAAATGCAAAAAGGCAAAATGGCTGTCTGGGGAGGCCTTACAAATAGCTGTGAAAAGAAGAGAAGCAAAAAGCAAAGGAGAAAAGGAAAGATATAAGCATCTGAATGCAGAGTTCCAAAGAATAGCAAGAAGAGATAAGAAAGCCTTCTTCAGCAATCAATGTAAAGAAATAGAGGAAAAGAACAGAATGGGAAAGACTAGAGATCTCTTCAAGAAAATTAGAGATACCAAGAGAACATTTCATGCAAGGATGGGCTCGATAAAGGACAGAAATGGTCTGGACCTAACAGAAGCAGAAGATATTAAGAAGAGGTGGCAAGAATACACGGAAGAACTGTACAAAAAAGATCTTCATGACCCAGATAATCATGATGATGTGTTGACTAATCTAGAGCCAGACATCTTGGAATGTGAAGCAAGTGGGCCTTAGAAAGCATCACTACGAACAAAGCTAGTGGAGGTGATGGAATTCCCGTTGAGCTGTTTCAAATCCTGAAAGATGATGCTGTGAAAGTGCTGCACTCAATTTGCCAGCAAATTTGGAAAACTCAGCAGTGGCCACAGGACTGGAAAAGGTCAGTTTTCATCCCAATTCCAAAGAAAGGCAATGCCAAAGAATGCTCAAACTACCGCACAATTGCACTCATCTCACATGCTAGTAAAGTAATGCTCAAAATTCTCCAAGCCAGACTTCAGCAATATGTGAACCGTGAACTCCCTGATGTTCAAGCTGGTTTTAGAAAAGGCAGAGGAACCAGAGATCAAATTGCCAACATCCGCTGGATCATGGAAAAAGCAAGAGAGTTCCAGAAAAACATTTATTTCTGCTTTATTGACTATGCCAAAGCCTTTGACTGTGTGGATCACAAGAAACTGTGGAAAATTCTGAGAGAGATGGGAATACCAGACCACCTAACCTGCCTCTTGAGAAATCTGTATGCAGGTCAAGAAGCAATAGTTCGAAGTGGACATGGAACAACATACTGGTTCCAAATAGGAAAAGGCTGTATATTGTCACCCTGCTTATTTAACTTATATGCAGAGTACATCATGAGAAACGCTGGGCTGGAAGAAACACAAGCTGGAATCAAGATTGCTGGGAGAAATATCAATCACCTCAGATATGCAGATGACATCACCCTTATGGCAGAAAGTGAAGAGGAACTAAAAAGCCTCTTGATGAAAGTGAAAGTGGAGAGTGAAAAAGTTGGCTTAAAGCTCAACATTCAGAAAAGAAGATCCTGGCATCCGGTCCCATCACTTCATGGGAAATCGATGGGGAAACAGTAGAAACAGTGGAGGAATTTATTTTTCTGGGCTCCAAAATCACTGCAGGTGGTGACTGCAGCCATGAAATTAAAAGACGCTTACTCCTTGGAAGAAAAGTTATGACCACCCGAGATAGCATATTCAAAAGCAGAGACATTACTTTGCCTACAAGGTCCAGCTAGTCAAGGCTATGGTTTTTCCTGTGGTCATGTATGGATGTGAGAGTTGGACTGTGAAGAAGGCTGAGCACCGAAGAATTGATGCTTTTGAACTGTGGTGTTGGAGAACAGTCTTGAGAGTCCCTTGGACTGCAAGGAGATCCAACCAATCCATTCTGAAGGAGATCAGCCCTGGGATTTCTTTGGAAGGAATGACGCTAAAGCTGAAACTCTGGTACTTTGGCCACCTCATGCGAAGAGTTGACTCATTGGAAAAGACTTTGATGCTGGGAGGGATTGGGGGCAGGAGGAGAAGGGGACGACAGTGGATGAGATGGCTGGATGGCATCACGGACTCAGTGGACGTGAGTTTGAGTGTACTCCAGGAGTCGGTGATGGACAGGGAGGCCTGGTGTGCTGCGATTCATGGGGTCACTAAGAGTGGGACACGACTGAGCGACTGATCTGAACTGAACTGAACTTCCCTCTTGAGACTCCTTCCCAGGTGCCCCCATCCCACCTCTCTAGGTCATCACAGAGCACCAAGCTGAGCTCCCTGTGCTATACAGCAGCTCCACTAGCTGTCTGTTTTACCTGCTCTGGAGTTTATACTAACAGGGAAGCCTGGTGTGCTGCAGTCCCTGGGATCGCAGAGTCGGACACGACTGAGTGACTGAACTGAACTGAACTGAACTGAGAGTATATGTGTCAATGCCACTGTCCAAATTCATCCTACCCTTTCCCTCCTTCCCCCAACCCCATCATCATGTCCATTTTCTATATCTGTGTCTCTATTCCTGCCTCACAAATAGGTTCAGCAGTACCATTTTTCTAGATTTCATACATATGCATTATCATACAATATTTGATTTTCTCTTTCTGACTTATTCACTCTGTATGACAAAGTGTAGTTTCATCCACACCACAACAAATACAGGGGTGGCTGTTTTATACAATGCATAGAAATCAATATAGAAAATCTAGAAAAGTGAAGAAAAAAAAAAGAATATATTCCTAATGAAAGAAAAAGACACACCTCAGAAGAAAATGCTAATGAAACAGAGATAAGGGGTTACCTGATAAAGAGTTCAAAGTATTGGTCATGAACATGCTTACTGAGGTCAGGAGAGCAATGCATAAACAAAGTAAAAGTTTAGAATAGAGAAAACACCAGAAATCACAGAGCTGTGGAATACAATAGCTGAACTGAAAATTTCAGTAGAGCAGCTCAGTGACAGAATGTTGAAGTGGGAGAATGGGTCAAAGAGAGGCCAGTGAAACTCATCCAACGAAAGAAGCAATGGAATTCCCGGTGGTCCAATGATTAGGACTTGCAATTCCACTGCAGGGGGCATGCGTTCAACTCCTCTTTGGGGGACTAAGATCCTGCATGGTTTGCAGAATGGTCCAAAAAAAGAAAAAGAAGATTAAAGATAGCTTAAAGACTTATGGGACAAAATCTGTTCAGTTCAGTCATTCAGTCATGTCTGACTCCTTGTGACCCCATGAATTGCAGCACACCAGGCCTCCCTGTCCATCACTAACTCCCAGAGTTCACCCAGACTCACGTCCATTGAGTCCGTGATGCCATCCAGCCATCTCATCCTCGGTCGTCCCTTTCTCCTCCTGCCCCCAATCCCTCCCAGCATCAGGGTCTTTTCCAATGAATCAACTCTTCGCTTGAGGTGGCCAAAGTACTGGAGCTTCAGCTTTAGCGTCATTCCTTCCAAAGAAATCCCAGGGCTGATCTCCTTTAGGATGGACTGGTTGGATCTCCTTGCAGTCCAAGGGACTCTCTAGAGTCTTATCCAACACCATAGGTCAAAAGCATCAATTCTTTGGCGCTCAGCTTTCTTCACAGTCCAACTCTCACATCCATACATGACCACTGGGAAAACCATAGCCTTGACTAGATGGACCTTTGTTGGCAAAGTAATGTCTCTGCTTTTTAATATGCTGTCTAGGTTGGTCATAACTTTCCTTCCAAGGAGTAAGTGTCTTTTAATTTCATGGCTACAATCAGCATCTTCATTGATTTTGGAGCCCAGAAAAATAATTCCTCCACTGTTTCCACTGTTTCCCCATCTATTTCCCATGAAGTGATGGGACCACATGCCATGATCTTCGTTTTCTAATGTTGAGCTTTAAGCCAACTTCTTCACTTTCCTCTTTCACTTTCATCAAGAGGCTTTTTAGTTCCTCTCCATTTTCTGCCATAAGGGTGGGGTCATCTGCATATCTGAGGTTATTGATATTTCTCCCGCCAATCTTGATTCAGGTTTTGCTTCTTCCAGCCCAGCGTTTCTCATGATGTACTCTGTATATAAGTTAAACAAGCAGGTGACAATATACAGCCTTGATGTACTCCTTTTCCTATTTGGAACCAGTCTGTTGTTCCATGTCCAGTTCTAACTGTTGCTTCTCGACTTGCATATAGGTTTCTCAAGAGGCAGGTCAGGTGGTCTGGTATTCCCTTCTCTTTCAGAATTTTCCACAGTTTCTTGTGATCCACACAGTCTAAGTCTTTGGCATAGTCAATAAAGCAGAAGTAGATATTTTTCTGGAACTCTCCTGCTTTTTCAATGATCGGGGACACAATCTAGTGGTCCCATATTTGCAATATAAGAGTCCCAGAAAGGAAAGAGAGATAGAAAGGGGCAGAAAATTTATTTGAAGAAATAATGACTGAAAAGTTTTTTAACCTGGGGAAGAAAACAGACATCCAAATCTAGGAAGCCTAGAGAGTTCCAAATAAAGTGAACTTAGGACCCATGCCAAGACACACTTTAATTAAATTGTGAAAAGTTTAAACAAGAAGAGACTCCCTAAATCAATAGATAAAAACAGCTTGCTCTGCAGTAGGGAACCCCCAAAGGACTGTCAGCAGATTTGTCAGCAGGAGCCTGTTGGCCAGAGGGAGTGGCACAATGTATTCGAAGAGCAGAAAGAAAAAACATGGCAAACAAGAATACTCTACCTGGCAAAGCTGTTGGTCAAAACTGAAGAGAGCAGAAAGGCAAAAGCTGAAGTCCAACACCATAAATCGACCTTACAAGAAATGTTAAAGGGATGTTTTAAGCTGAAAAAAAGAATGCAAATTAGCAGCAGGAAAATATATAAAAATATGTCCCACAGATAAAGGTAAAATGCAGTTAAATTCAGAATAATCGAATGTTATAGTGGTTAATCATTTATAAATCTAGTATGAAGGCTAAAAGAAACTACAATTATTTGTTAATGGATACACAAGACAAGGGGCTTCCCAGGTGGCACTAGTGGTAAAGAACCCACCTGCTAATGCAAGAGACATAAGAAACATAGATTCAATCCTCGTGTAGGAAAGATCCCCTGGAGTAGGACATGGCAACCCTCTCCAGTATTCTTGCCTAGAGAATCCCCATGGACAGCTGCTGCTGCTGCTAAGTCGCTTCAGTCGTGTCCGACTCTGTGCAGCCCCATAGATGGCAGCCCATCAGGCTCCCCTGTTCCTGGGATTCTCTAGGCAAGAATACTGGAGTGGGTTGCCATTTCCTTCTTCAATGCATGAAAGTGAAAAGTGAAAGTGAAGCTGCTCAGTCGTGTCCGACTCTTTAGCGACCCCATGGACTGCAGCCTACCAGGCTCCTCTGTCCATGGGATTTTCCAGGCAAGAGTACTGGAGTGAGGTGCCATTGCCTTCTCCGCCCCATGGACAGAGGAGCCTGGAATTCTACAGGCCATAGGACTGCAAAATGTTGGACACGACTGAAGCGACTTAGCATGCATGCATGCACACAAGACAAGAGATGTCAATTAAAACATAGAAAACATAAAACTTGAGGAGTGGAGTGTGAGAGTAGAATGTACAATGTGAGAATGTAGAACTTTAGAATGTCTTCAAACTTAAGTTGTAGACTTAAGGTAGACTGTTATAACATATTTTATGTAAATCTCACTCTAACCTCAAAGCAAAAAATTATAGTAGATACAAAAAAGGTAAAGAGAAAGTCATCTAAGCATACCACTACAGACAATCATCATATCACAGAGAAGGAGAGCAAGTGAAGAAAGGCACAAAAGCATTTTAAAACAACCAGAAAACAATTAAGAAGATGGCACTAGTCCATATCTACCAATAATTAGTTTAACTGCCAACAGACTAAATTCTCCAATCAAAAGACACAGAGTGGCTGAATGTATAAAAAATAAGATCCGGCTGTATGCTGCCTACAAGAGACTCATTTTAGATTTAAGCATACTCAGACAGGAAGTGAAGAGTTGTAAAAAAAATATCCAGTGCAAATGGAAAAGCTCAGGTAGCTATACTTATACCAGAAAAATAGACTTTAAGACAAACATGGCAATAAGAAATAAAAAAGATGATTGCATTATAAGAATAAATGGTTGATCTCACAGGAAGATGCAACATTTGTAAATATTTGTTTACCCAACATCATAGTACCTGAATATATAAAACACAGTAACAAATTTTAAGGGAGAAATAAACTGCAAAAAGTAATACTAGAAAACATCAATACACAACTTTTATTAATGGATAGATCATCTTGGCAGATGTTTCATTACATCTAGGATTGAAGAGTATTTTGGAGACTATCGGAGTTTGCAAACCACTGATCCAATAATGGATCAAGGCTTTTTTGTTTGTCTACAAATGTAAATATTTAAAATATCAATTTAGTTGTGAAAATATAATAATGATAAATTTCATGAGAGTATTTATGATTTAAATTTAAATTTCTGAGATTCTCCTAAAAAATATAATGTAGGATATGGTGGGACCACATTTCTGCATGTCGCCAGACTCCTGAAGTTGAGTAGCAACTGCCTCTTCTTGAAACAGTGTTTATAGCTAATATCACTACTAATTTTGTTTTTTCATTTACTTTGTTATTCTCCTTCTTTGTCTCCACCCTAGATTTATCTTAAGGGGAAATTTCAAGGGCCCCAATTTCCCTCCGTTTGTTTTCACATGGTCGGGTCTGCAAACACCTGTCCCCAGTGAACTACATTCTGAGGACTCAGGCAGCAATCCTTGAGTGCACAGCTGTATCTTCTCCTCCATCTCCAACTCCCATGTGTGACTTTGCCTCTCCCACTACTAATTTGCTATATTTACTTGATTCAAACATTTATGTTACCTTCCTGGGTCTATGGACATTTGATTTTGCAGCCTCTGGTAATGACTCAGTTCACTTCAGTTCAGTTGCTCAGTCGTGTCAGACTCTTTGCGACCCCATGAATCATAGCACACCAGGCCTTCCTGTCCATCACCAACTCCCAGAGTTCACTCAGACTCATGTCCATCAAGTCAGTGATGCCATCCAGCCATCTCATTCTCTGTCGTCCCCTTCTCTTCCTGCCCCCAATCCTTTCTAGCATCAGGGTTTTTTCCAGTGAGTCAACTCTTCACATGAGGTGGCCAAAGTATTGGAGTTTCAGCTCCAGCATCAGTCCTTCCAATGAACACCCAGGACTGATCTCATTTAGGATGGACTGATTGGATCTCCTTGCAGTCCAAGGGACTCTCAAGAGTCTTCTCCAACACCAGTTTGTGATGCCATCCAGCCATCTCATTCTCTGTCGTCCCCTTCTCTTCCTGCCCCCAATCCTTTCTAGCATCAGGGTTTTTTCCAGTGAGTCAACTCTTCACATGAGGTGGCCAAAGTATTGGAGTTTCAGCTCCAGCATCAGTCCTTCCAATGAACACCCAGGACTGATCTCATTTAGGATGGACTGATTGGATCTCCTTGCAGTCCAAGGGACTCTCAAGAGTCTTCTCCAACACCAGTTCAAAAGCACCAATTCTTCGGCGCTAATGACTAGTGTTATACATATGTATATTAATTAAATCCCTCAAAGAATGAATACTGGTAATGATGCAGAATCAATAGATCACTTTTTTGTTCCCTGCCAAAAATCAAAACCAGGGTCTGCCCTGGTGGCTCAGAGTTTAAAGTGTCTGCCTGCTACGCGGGAGACCTGGGTTCGATCCCTGGGTCCGGAAGAACCCCTGGAGAAGGAAATGGCAACCCACTCCAGTAGTCTTGCCTGGAGAATCCCATAGACGGAGGAGCCAGGTGAGCTACAGTCCACAGGGTCGCAAAGAGTCGGACACGACTGAACTACTTCACTTTCACTTTCTTTCTAAACTCAAAACCAGTTGAGACAAGCAAAGGAATGGGTGAATGGAGGTGGAACTTCAGCTTTTTTTTAAATTGGAGGATAATTGCCATAATTTGTTACAGTATTGTGTTGGTTTCTGCTGTTCAACATGATTCAGCTCTAAGTATGCATATATCCCCTCCCTCCTGAGGCTCCCTCCCATCCCCTACCCCAGAACCTCAGCTTCAATACTGAAAGACAATTGGAGAATATGATTTATATATGCAGCAACAATGTTCTCCCCACTTTATTATTGTTGTTCAGTCCCTAAGTCACATCCAACTCTTTGTGACCCCATGGACTGCAGGACACCAGGCTCCCCTGTCCTCAAACACTATCTCCCAGAGTTTGCTCAAATTCATGTCCATTGAGTTGATGTGCTATTAGCCCTCTCATCCTCTGCCGACTCCTTCTCCTTTTGCCTCTAATCTTTTCCATCACCAGGGTCTTGTGAGTCAGCTCTTTGCATTAAATAGTCAAAGTACTGGAGCTTCAGCTTCAACATCAGTCTTTCCAATGTCTATTCTAATTTGATTTCCTTTAGGATTGACTGGCTTGAATTCCTTGCAGTCCAAGGGACTCTCAAAAGTTTTTTCCAGCACCACTATTTGAAAGCATAAATTCTTTGGTGCTCACTCTGTATGGTCAACTCTCACATTGTACAAAACCACTGGAAAAACCATAGCTTCGACTATACAGATCTTTGTTGACAAAGTGATGTCTCCGCTTTGTAATATGCTGTCTAGGTTTGTTATAGCATACTCCCATTTTAGATCTGGGAAAGGGCACCCAAGGGAAAGTTTTCAGAATAGGTCAGTATCCTAAAATCAATTCCTAACTAGTCTAGGTAGAAAAAAAGAGAAAAAGAGCTATTCTTGGGTCTTAGGACTTTCACAGATTAATTCTAATGAACTGAAAAGCATGAAAGGAATGTTGTACCCATCAATCAGGTAACATGTTATATCTCCGTGGAAGAGAGTAAAGGACGTTCATGAAAATAGCTCTTCATGGAAATGAAAGGTTATCCTTTCATCCCCAAGAAGGCTAGGAAGAAAGAGAAGGGACCAAGTATTCTGGATACTTCCAAACTGTTACCTCCTGTACATTAACAGATCTAACCTAAAATATTTCTTCTTTTCAAAAACTGTTTTTAAAACTCTAATTATTTTCTTTCTACTTATATTGCACCTTAACTGCTGTACATTTCACTGATATTTAATATATTCAAACTTTATAAGTCTAAGTGACACATCAAATAAAAATAAAAGTCTTCATCATCTGTCTTCACTTATGTCTTTTGGTCTTTTACTCAGTTCAAAAAGATTGGTCATTGGCACATGTTTACAGAATTTAAAAAACACTTTAAACAGTTCAAATAAATGAATAAATAAAACCCATGTTGTTTATATAAATGAAATCATACTCATTGCTCTGCAATGAGTGTATTATACTCTATACTAGAAAGAGTATACTTTATACTATATCCTATACTTTTTACTAGAAAATCTTCATGGAACTTTTTCTGTATCAGGACATATTGATCCAAATGATTTTTTAAAAATTATATGTAGTGTTAATGAATACACTATAAACTGTGAGCATTATTTTATGTTATAAACTAGTAAAAATAATATAATGACAGCATTTTATGTATATATTTCTTGCCATATTTGTTATTTTAATAACAATAAATATGTAGAAAGGAAACATATTCAAATTGATGGATTATATATTGCCAAATGGTATTAAATTTTTTTTCAGGAGTTTACATTTTTGTTATAAATGAATTGAGGTTCCTGTTTTCTCCAACTTACTCTAGTATAGCAATTTCTAAAATTGGTGTGAAATGTAGAAAGTGTTGCTTCACTCTTATATGAATTTACAATTCTTTGAATGTGTCTATGTGCTTTTCCCAGTTTTCTGGTTAGTTGCTTATATTTCTTATTGACTTTTGTATGAAGATTTGGCCAATCAATTTTAAATTTAAAAACTTTAAGTGTGTAATTATCATGTAATGGACATATATATTTGTATCCAAAATACATAATGAGTGAACTGAAGTCGCTGTCATGTCTGACTCTTAGCGACCCCATGGACTGTAGCCCACAAGGCTCCTCTGTCCATGGGATTTTTCAGGCAAGAGTACTGGAGTGGGCTGCCATTTCCTTCTCCAGGGGATCTTCCCAAACCAGGGATCGAACCTGGGTCTCCTGCATTGCAGACAGACACTTTACCATCTGAGCCACCAGGGAAGCATTGTAGCAAATGAGTATATATTTAAATTTACATATAATTATTTTATATCTTTTCCAGGTTCACTATCTTTGAGTATATGGAAAATTTTAATGAAGACTCAGGTTGCAACGATGCTAGCTCCGGAGCTTCCTGAAACAATTCTTGCAATCTTTAATTCAGCATNGAGTCGGACACGACCTAGCGACTTCACTTTCACTTTTCACTTTCATGTATTGGAGAAGGAAATGGCAACCCACTCCAATGTTCTTGCCTGGAGAATCCCAGGGATGGAGGAGCCTGGTGGGCTGCCGTCTATGGGGTCGCACAGAGTCAGACACGACTGAAGTGACTTAGCAGTAGCATGCACCTAGGAGTTGGATTGCTGGATCTTATGGTAGCTCTGTTTTCCATGTTGTCCTCCATAGTGGCTGTACTAACTTACATTCCCATCAACAGCATAGGAGACTTCCTTTTTCTTCACACCCTCTCCAACATTTATTGTTTGTAGAATTTTTGGTGATGACCATTCTGACTGGTGTGAGGTGATAACTCATTATAGTTTTTATTTACATTTCTCTAATGACTGAGAGACTGAACTGAACTGAATAATTAGTGATACTGAGCATTTCTTCATGTTCTTTTTAGCCATCTGTATATCTTCTTTGGAGAAATGTCTATGTAGATATTCTACCAGTTTTTGACTGTGGTTTTTTTTTTTTTTAATATTGAGCTGCATGAGCTATTTGTGTATTCCTTTTTTTTTTTTTTTAAGTTTTCCTTTGCTGTAGAAAAGCTTTCAAGTTTAATTAGGTCCCATTTACTTATTTTTGTTTTTATTTCTATTACTCTTGGAGATGGATCCAAAAAGATATTGCTGCAATTAATGTCAATCACTTTTGTTTTAAAACCTTATTTATATTAACCTTTTTTAATACATCATTACTATTTTTTGAACTAGTAAGGGTATCTTAGTTAAATATATCATGGTAGTTAAATACTTTCATGGTTGTAGAACACATTTAGAGGGGCCTTTATCACCAAAGAGTATATAAAATATTTAGTAACTTATTTTAGTATTCCAAGTTTTAAAGTCTCTAATGAATTTTTTGATCTTTCTGGAATGTATTTTTCTGAAATGAGTAGAGAAAGAAAGGAAAAATGCTACTTTAAAAAATTTTCCAATGGACATGTAAATTTTTTAATGTTAATTTTTGAGTAATGGTCTTATCTCAGCTTATTTGAAGCACAAATTTTATCATGCATAATTTCCTTATCTACTTGATAATTAAATAAGTGTAGATTTTTAAAATGTGAACAGTTAACAAAGGTGATTCATTCACTCACAGAGCTATTAATGTCCATCTTCTTTTATTCTCACCCTGTTATTCCTGAAGTGTCAGTTTGAGCCTGCTCGGTACTGTTGATGGATACTCATGGTTTCTGGTTGGTCTCTGACTTCAGGGATCTCAAAATTGAGGCCATCCTTACTTACATGCAAAGTAACTAGTATAAATACATCAGATAGACATGTGCATTGTAATAGAATATTGCAATAAAAACTTCATTCCTCAAGTTTTTGAACACAGAGATCATAAGAGTATTAGAGTTGAAAATGATCTTAAAGATTGTCTATGTCCAGTCTCCTGTTTTATATGTAGGAAAACTGAGATGCAAAGAAATTAAGTGGCTTAATCAAGATCATATTTTGAGTTACTTACAGAAGTTGATTTAAAATCTGGATTCGGGGAGGGCAGAGGATGGGGGCATTCAGGATAGGGAACACGTGTATACCTGTGGCAGATTCATGTTGATGTATGGCAAAGCCAATACAATATTGTAAAGTAATTAACCTCCAATTAAAATAAATAAATTTATATTTTAATAAATAAAATAAGCAAATAAAAAAATAAAATCTGGATTCCCAAATGGTCCTTGCATTTTGATTTATCAATATATTCCTATAATGTGAAAAAAAGATTCATGGTGAAAGAGCTATTATTGTTTCCTCTTCTAATATTTTGTAACACCATTATTTCTGAAAGTGAACCATGTTTTATCGTATATCATATAGAACTTTTGGTGCCATCTTTCTCCATTATTCAATGATACTGTCTTTAAGTGTATTGGTTCTCTTCACTGTTAGATTGATTCTTCTGCCTTCTATGTGCCATGATCTTAGAACTTTTTCAGGGATATAGATAGGGACATATTACTCATTTGTTCTTTTTCTGTGCATTTGTAAGATTTCTGATATTTGGTCTTAAAATATCTGCATGGTTTGAGTTGAAGAAAGAGAAAAAGATAGGATTATAAACCAAATTTTTAAAAATTGTGTTAAATCCTTCTAAATATTTCCTATAAGAACAGACCTTTGGACTCTGTGGGAGAAGGCAAGGGTCAGATGATTTGAGAGAATAACATTGAAAAATGTATATTAATGTATATAAAATAAATGACTAATGCAAGTTTGATGCATGAAACACCACACTCAAAGCTGGTCCTCTGNGGGCTCCAAAATCACTGCAGATGGTGACTGCAGCCATGAAATTAAAAGGCGCTTACTCCTTGGAAGAAAAGTTATGACCAACCTAGATAGTATATTCAAAAGCAGAGACATTACTTTGCCGACTAAGGTCCGTCTAGTCAAGGCTATGGTTTTTCCTGTGGTCATGTATGGATGTGAGAGTTGGACTGTGAAGAAGGCTGAGCGCCGAAGAATTGATGCTTTTGAACTGTGGTGTTGGAGAAGACTCTTGAGAGTCCCTTGGTCTGCAAGGAGATCCAACCAGTCCATTCTGAAGGAGATCAACCCTGGGATTTCTTTGGAAGGAATGATGCTAAAACTGAAGCTCCAGTACTTTGGGCACCTTATGCGAAGAGTTGACTCATTGGAAAAGACCCTGATGCTGGGAGGGATTGGGGGCAGGAGGAGAAGGGGACGACCGAGGACGAGATGGCTGGATGGCATCACAGACTCAGTGGACGTGAGTCTGAGTGAACTCCGGGGGTTGGTGATGGGCAGGGAGGCCTGGCGTACTGTGATTCATGGGGTCGCAAAGAGTCGGACACGACTGCGCGACTGAACTGACTGACTGACTGAGCCTTTATAAAGAGTGGATCCACATGACTTAGTCTCAGCACTTTCTGTCAAGGAAACTCAGTTTGGCAAGAGAGCAAAGTTTCAAAATTGCTGAAATCCTTTACTTGAATTTCTTAGAAACTGTGAAGGAGAGCTATGTATCTAATCCAGGCCATATTTACACATAATCAGAGTGTCAAATGACAAAATTGAAATGAACTAGTAAGGAGCTTAATGTCCTTTATTCAGGGAAAACACTCCATGGATGGGAGAGTTCAGTGCAGGGCAGTGGAAGGTCCTTCCTTGGAGATTTAGGGCAAGAGTGAGTTATATAGATGATTAGAAACAGCAGTAAAAAAAAATGGCATGTGTGGCTAAGAGGTCAGGGGTTTCCCTGTAAGGAGAACAGGTCTTGTTTTCTAGGGTAAAGCTGAGCTGGAGGATTGTGATGGGTGTGTGTTAGGGTCCCTTGACAAGTGTTTCCTGTAAGTTTGGGCTGACTTAGGTGTAGATTACTTTGCCAACAAAAGTCCATCTAGTCAAAGCTATGGTTTTTCCAGTAGTCATGTGTGGATGTGAGAGTTGGACCATAAAGAAAGCTGAGCACCAAAGAATTGATGTTTGAAGAACTACAGTGTTGGAGAAGACTCTGGAGAGTCCCTTGGACTGCAAGGAGATCCAACCAGTTCATCCTAAAGGAAATCAGTCCTGAATATTCTTTGGAAGGATTGATGCTAAAGCTGAAACTCCAATACTTTGGCCACCTGATGCAAAGAACTGACTCATTTGAAAAGACCCTGATGTTGGGAAAGACTGAAGGCAGGAGAAGGGGACGACAGGATGAGATGGACATGAGTTTGAGCAAACTCTGGGAGTAGGTGATGGACAGGGAAGTCTGGCATGCTGCACTGCTGCACTTCATGGGATCGCAAAGTCGGACACGACTGAGCAACTGAACTGAACTGAGAACTGAACTGAACTGAGGCGTAGATTTATGACATGGGCTGGCAGCTACAGTGGGCTCCATTTTGTGGGTTTCGATATTATTTATCTTTATCAAATTAACTTTATCAAAACTAAAAACCTTTCTGCTCCTATCTACTTCCATATCTTTTACTACACCAATGTTTGTTTTTTCCTGAAAGTAAAAATCAAAACAGACGATGTCCTCTTGGGGACTTCCCTGGTGATCACTGGTTAAGACTCCACACTTCCAGTGCACGGGGTGTAGGTTTGATTGCTGGTCAGGGAACTGAGATCCCACATACTGCAGGGAGTAGCCAAAACAATTAAAAAAATAAAATTTAAAAATGCAGGAGAGATTTATATTAATACATAAGAGACATACATTAATATATTTTATGACTTTTATTTATAAAAGATACATCTTTTATATCTCCTCCACCAGATGATATACTTTCGTCCTTCCATTCCCTCCATACTTTGTCACACAGACACACTTAACCTCTCTTCAATCCTCCTGTCCATCTCTCTCCTTCTCTCTACCTTCACCAAAGTCTAGAGAAATGTATTGGCAGAAACAGCCCTCCTCAGTGACTCCAGGTTAATAAGGATTGTCCAAACAAACGTAAGGAATGAGTGAACCATCCTGTGGGTGAACCAGAGGCTGCCCCGGTGAAACCCAAAGCCCTGTATGTAGTGACTTGGGTCTACTTCACAAACTCATCCTTCCATTTTCAATACAGACTTTTTTTCATTCAGGATTCTGTACCCCTCCCCCCACCTCGCCCCGAGTCACCTACCCCGACCACCCCATCCATTATTTCTCCCAAGCCTTGAATCATAAACTTCAAGAATGCATTGTGAATAATTTATATCCTTTTATTACTCATTGCCTAACTCCCTTTGGGGGAAATGAAGAGAAACATTAGTCTTTTGCTGCTTATTCTCCCGTGGACTGAGACCCTGTCAGCTACAGGCGATAGCAAAGATTTATGACCACAGGAGCTGTCATTATGGAGCAGTTATTAACCCATAGTTTTGATTAACCCAAATATTTTTTTTCTAAATCAGGATCAGTGCTAATGACACTAAAATGGAAATTTAATACTATACCAAATTCTGCTGAAACCAACTTGTTATTATCTTTCTGTTTGTTTGTTTTAGTGCTCGATGCTGAGTGTTTTCTTCCCTGCCTATTTAACTGGTTTTCCTGTGAAGTCTTTGTTGGAATTTGTAAATTCAGATACAGAGCTCTGATGGCTCAGAGCAGAGTGGTACCGTGCTGCTGGGGCTGAGGGATTCTCAAGTCCTATTTGGTTTGGTCTTTCCAATGTCTTCATTCAGCTTCACAGCACCAGGAAGTATCGTTAGTGCCTGTCTTGGGCCGTTGAGATCCTCTGGCTCATTGGTTGGTCCCCCTCCAAGTATTGTTAGAGTGTGTCACCCCTGCTCCATCAGCTCTAGCACCATACCGTACAAGTCCAAATTATTGTAGGAGGTCTAGATGAACTGGCCTACCCAAACTCTTTCTGCCTCCCCTCTACCCAAATCCATTTTTCTTCAAAGTATAAAAAATCATCATATCAGCTACTACCACTGCACTCTGTTTATTTATTTATGTTTCTTCATTGACTTCACAGGTGACTCAGTAGTAAAGAACCTGCCTGCAATTCACAAGAGACTTGGGCTTGATCCTTGGGTTGGGAAGATTCCCTGGAGGAAGGCATGACTACCCACTCCAGTATTCTTGCCTGGAGAATCCTATGGTAGAGGAGCCTGGCAGGCTTCAGTCCATGGGGTCGCAAAGAGCTGAATATGACTAAGGCGACTTAGCATGCAGGGGTCTTCATTGCTTTGCGAGGACTTTCTCTAGTTGTGACAAGTGCGAGCTGCTCTTTGTTGCTGTGTAAGGGCTTCTCAATGCAAAAGCTCTATGTGGGCAGGCTTCAGTATTGTGACATGCAGGCTCTAGAGCACAGGCTTCATGGTTGTGGCACACACGCTTAGTTTCTCAGAGACGTGTGGAATCTTCCTGGACCGTGGGTCAACCCATGTCCCCTGCACTGGGAGGCCAATTTCTATCTACTTTGCCACCAGGGAACTCCCTACACCCTGTTTAAAAGCCCCAGGATGGCTTCCCATTGCTCAAAATCCTTGTATGATCACCATTAACACTCAACTTCATCGCTCTGTCCCTTGTGGATTCTCCACTCCAATCAGGCTGGCCTTCATTCAGTCCTTATATTCACTCAGTCTCACTACAGGGCCTTTGCTTATCTGGAAACTACAGCCTGTACACTTCAGCTCAAGTATTGTTTCTTCTGAGACACTTTCTTTGCCTCTGTTACACCTCCTTTAACTGAATTCCTTTGTTATAAGTCCTCCTGGTACAAGATACCTCTTCTGAAACACCTTTCAGAGGGTCAGTTTTATATTGGTGAGGTCTTAACTGTTAATATCTGCCTTCCCCTGCATTCCTTGAGGGTAAGGTCTGTCTTTGTTTTGAATCACATTTATATCTCCAGCACCTAACACAGCACCTGGCTCTTAGGAAGTGCTCAGTAAATAGGTATTACATAAGCAAATAAAACTGAGTATAAGTTTAATCAGAAAAATAGGCCTTACTTTGTTTTTGAGCAATAGTTGACAGGAAATCCAAATGCATCTCTATTGGAACAGCCAAGAGTGAAAATGTCTTTAGAGGCAGAAAGGGTAGAAACAGCTTTTAGCAGCGAACTGAATCTGCTTCATTTTGTTTAAAATGAGGGGACACCATTGATGAGAATAGCTTTGGTAAGATGTAGGAACAGTCTCTCTGGAGTTGCTGGAAGATTGTTCCACTCTCTTATAGTGTTCACAACTATGGAGCATATATTTTCATTTCTGGTTTCTTGGTTTTTAAGAGACTTGTCACTCATTTCCTATTAGGATGAAGTTGTAGATAACTATTAGCAGGTTGTGTACAAATGAGCTTTCGTTGTTTCACCGTTCCATCCCAATTAGCTCCCTCTGCTTGTCTTTATCCTATCTTCCTGGAAAACATGAAATATCTCACTTGGGAGGAGGGAACAATTCTTGGCATATAGTAGTTTTTATTCCTGAGCATTGCTTTCTATTTGCACAGGAGAGAAGTAAACTGTTTAAACAAGGAAAATGCATATTATGGATATGCAGACCAACTAGAATGACAAAATAGGAGAATTTTGCTAGGCATTGAAATAGCAGCTTTCCTGTTCTCAGGTCAGAACATCTGTCTGTGTCTTGGGCAGATTTGGTTTAAGACCAAAACAAATAGCTCCCCTTCCATGATTCTGACCCCTGCAGCAAAGAAAAGGAACTAAGCTAGTCCAACTATAACTGCTGGAAGAGTCATTGTTCTCTTTAACCTTCTGGGAGCCCCAAATAATTAGCTGTGCAAAGAGCAAGCTGGAATCACAATTCCCCTCCAGGGTTTTCTGTGTCCAGCCACACAAAATGAGCTGAGATGAGAGACAAATAAACTCATTGACAGAAGGCGAGTGCCAGTTCTCCTCTCTCTCCCCACGTTTCAGTTCTGGTCCTCTGGGTCTGTGTCCTCAGCTTCCTCGTCTCTCAAAATGCCCCGGGGCCCTCCATCACGTGTAGCCCTATAGAGTTTTCTCTTAATTAGAGAAGCCAGCGGGCCCATCTCAGGCGAAGGCTGGCACTGTGTTTTGCGATTTGTGAGGGATCTGGAGGAGCAGGTTGCCCTGTGGAGAGAAATCTCACTTCCTGTCACATTTTCTGCTGTTTTCAAAAGGAAGCCAGAAATCTGGGCTTTTGTATGAAGCCACCCATTTTTTAAATGTTTGCTACCAGTTTGGTCTTGTTTTGTTTATAAACAATGTCCAGGCCAATACACACACACACACACACACAAACACTCCATAAGCTTCATAAAACAGCAGATTGTGTCTGTCCTGTTTGTTCCTATGTCCCAGGACCTAACACAGTGTTTTCCACATAACAAAAGCTCTGTGTCTCTTGGTTAACCTGCATAGAGCCCTAGATTTAATGATAGTCCCTCGATAATAATAATAATAGTAGCAACTGTTTTTTATTGAGTACATGTAAGTACTTTCCATAAAATTCAATTTGCACCCTGACCTTAGAAGCTGCATTTTTTTTTTTAATTCCCATTTTTCAAATAGAAACAGAAACACAGAACCTAAAAAAAGGTGACTTGAGCTGGTAACTCAGCTACATGAGTGAATTCTGGTTCTGATTCTGGATGCATGGCCTCCAAAGCCAGTGTTTGTAATCCTAAGGTTCCAGTGCCTTGACTTCTGTTCTGCTGGCTCTGGCTGGAGTGAAAACTGTGCAACTCAGAGAGGGACTTGAACCCATGGGTCGGGACTCGAACTCAAGCTAAACCCAGATTGGGACTGAAACCCAGTCTTTTAACTGAAATCACATACCTGGCCTTGGGGCTTAATGAAGCTCAGGTTCTTGATGTCTCCTCACAGAAAGCATTCAGTGAGAGACAAAGTGATAGATAAGAAGTGGATTTATTTAGAAAGAAACATGCTCTGCAGAAAGCAGAGTGGGACATCTCAGAGGTGAGAGGCCCCAAAATATGGCATGGTTAGTTTTTATTGACTGTATAATTTCATAGGCTAATGAGTGGGAGGATTAATCCAACTATTTAGAGGAAAGAGCAGAGATTTCCAGGAATTGGGCCATTGCTAACTTTTTGATCTTTGACGGTAGGGCCTCAAGACTGGCATGGTGCTGGTGGGTGTGTCACTTAGCATGCTGATATGTTAGAATGAGCATATATAATGAGATTCAAGGTCTACTGAAAATTGAATCTTCTGCTATCTTGGACTAGTTGGTTCTAACTAGCTTTTGTCATGTCCTATGGCTATGTCATACCTGAATGGTCTAGTGGTTTTCCCTACTTTCTTCAATTTAAGTCTGAATTTGGTAATAAGGAGTTCATGATCTGAGCCACAGTCAGCTCCCCGGTCTTGTTTTTGCTGACTATATAGAGCTTCTCCATCTTTGGCTGCAAAGAATATAATCAATCTGATTTTGGTGTTGACCATCTGGTGATGTCCATGTGTAGAGTCTTCTCTTGTGTTGTTGGAAGAGGTGTTTGCTATGACCAGTGTGTTCTCTTGGCAAAACTCTATTAGCATTTGCCCTGCTTCATTCCATATTCCATGGCCAAATTTGCCTGTTACTCCAGGTGTTTCTTGACTTCCTACTTTTACATTCCAGTCCCCTATAATGAAAAGGACACCTTTTTTTGGGTGTTAGTTCTAAAAGGTCTTGTAGGTCTTCATAGAACCATTCAACTTCAGCTTCTTCAGTGTTACTGGTTGGGGCATAGGCTTGGATCACCGTGATATTGAATGCTTTGCCTTGGAAACAAACAGAGATCATTGTGTCATTTTTGAGATTGCATCCAAGTACTGCATTTCAGACGCTTTTGTTGACCATGATGGCTACTCCATTTCTTCTGAGGGATTCCTGCCCGCAGTAGTATATATAATGGTCATCTGTGTTAAAATCACCCATTCCAGTCCATTTTAGTTCACTGATTCCTAGAATGTTGACATTCACTCTTGCCATCTCTTGTTTGGCCACTTGCAATTTGCCTTGGTTCATGGACCTAACATTCCAGGTTCCTATGCAATATTGCTCTTTACAGCTTCAGACCCTGCTTCTATCACCAGTCACATCTACAACTGGGCATTGGGGAAACAGTGTCAGACTTTATGTTTTTGGGCTTCAAAATCACTGCAGATGGTGATTGCAGCCATGAAATTAAAAGACGCTTACTCTTTGGAAGCAAAGCTATGACCAACCTAGATAGCATATTAAAAAGCAGAGATATTGCTTTGCCAACAAAGGTCCGTCTAGTCAAGGCTATGGTTTTCTCAGTGGTCATGTATGGATGTGAGAGTTGGACTGTGAAGAAAGCTGAGCACCAAAGAATTGATGCTTTTGAACTGTGGTGCTGGAGAAGACTCTTCAGAGTCCCTTGGATCTACTTTTACATTCCAGTCCCCTATAATGAAAAGGACACCTTTTTTTGGGTGTTAGTTCTAAAAGGTCTTGTAGGTCTTCATAGAACCATTCAACTTCAGCTTCTTCAGTGTTACTGGTTGGGGCATAGGCTTGGATCACCGTGATATTGAATGCTTTGCCTTGGAAACAAACAGAGATCATTGTGTCATTTTTGAGATTGCATCCAAGTACTGCATTTCAGACGCTTTTGTTGACCATGATGGCTACTCCATTTCTTCTGAGGGATTCCTGCCCGCAGTAGTATATATAATGGTCATCTGTGTTAAAATCACCCATTCCAGTCCATTTTAGTTCACTGATTCCTAGAATGTTGACATTCACTCTTGCCATCTCTTGTTTGGCCACTTGCAATTTGCCTTGGTTCATGGACCTAACATTCCAGGTTCCTATGCAATATTGCTCTTTACAGCTTCAGACCCTGCTTCTATCACCAGTCACATCTACAACTGGGCATTGGGGAAACAGTGTCAGACTTTATGTTTTTGGGCTTCAAAATCACTGCAGATGGTGATTGCAGCCATGAAATTAAAAGACGCTTACTCTTTGGAAGCAAAGCTATGACCAACCTAGATAGCATATTAAAAAGCAGAGATATTGCTTTGCCAACAAAGGTCCGTCTAGTCAAGGCTATGGTTTTCTCAGTGGTCATGTATGGATGTGAGAGTTGGACTGTGAAGAAAGCTGAGCACCAAAGAATTGATGCTTTTGAACTGTGGTGCTGGAGAAGACTCTTCAGAGTCCCTTGGACTGTAAGGAGATCCAACCAGTCCATCCTAAAGGAGACCAGTCTTGGGTGTTCATTGGAAGGACTGATGCTGAAGCTGAAACTCCAATACTTTGGCCACCTCATGCGAAGAGTTGACTCATTGGAAAAGACCCTGATGTTGGGAGGGATTGAGGGCAGGAGGAAAAGGGGACGACAGAGGATGAGATGGCTGGATGGCGTCACCGACTCAATGCAAATGAGTTTGAGTGAACTCTGGAGTTGGTGATGGACAGGGAGGCCTGGCGTGCTGTGATTCATGGGGTCACAAAGAGTTGGACACGACTGAATGACTGAACTGAACTGAACTGATGGCTGTGTCATTCTTTTAAAGTTTGTGCCCTTCCCCCTTCCTTTCTATCCTGGAGGGATCCAGGATGAGCCCTCTAAGGGTTAGCCCTTCTAAGGAGACACCAAGCCTGGTATCTCATTTGTCTCCCAATTTAGCCTCCAAGGTGGACATCTGAGAGGGTGGCTGTGATTCATGGGGTTGCAAAGAGTCGGACACGACTGAGCGACTGAACTGAACTGAACTGAACCTTCTTTTACTTCTGTGCAGCACTTTTTCTCCCCTCTAGCTCTGAGCTATGGAATGGGCTCCTAGTTCACTATCTCCACCTCTTTAAGGGGAATTACTCAGCAGGGGACTTTGATAAGTCATGGCTGTCATGGTGTCCTACTGTTTGACAGTCTCAAGTGATACAAAGCAGTTTCTATTCAGGCATTTTTTTCTATGACTCAGGGGCACTCCGAACTGAGGTTAAGAGTCATTATTTGGCTTCCTTAACTAAAAGCCAGAGTGGTGACTCGTCATTAGCTTAGGATACAATTAAACCCATGGCTCCTATAAGCAGAACACTGTGTTATAGCCTGCTGGTCACAAAACACATTTTTCTTGTGGTGCATATACTTTATTATAGGTATTGAAGTGTTAAAGCATTAGTCTATGAGCGACACAAAAGCCTGGCCAATTTAGCAGAGTGGGGTAGCTCTCCACAACAGCTACCATTTGATGGACTTCTGTTAATGGTTTCAGCTTCTGTGGGAACCTTTTAATCAGGAAAAATGGCAATGGGAATGAAGAATATGGGCCTTCAGAAAAACCTAATTACATGCTAATATCCTGCTTTCTACACGGGCTTCTTCTCAACATCCTTTTTGACTTTTTTCAAGCTGTCATCCTGCTTTGAATCCCTCTTACTCTTTGGTAAATTGTTCTCTAATAGAGGAAGGTTTGGCACTGGTCTATCTGTTTTGAGACGTGGAGAGGAGCTTTTTAAGGACATCCATAGTAACCATTATCATAGCTCCACTTGCTGAGGCATCAGTCAAGGATTTTGCACTCCAGCCATGTTCAGTTCAGTCAGCTCAGATGCTCAGTCGAGTCCGACTCTTTGCGACCCCATGGACTGCAGCATGCGAGGCTTCCCTGTCCATCACCAACTCTAGAAGCTTGCTCAAACTCATGTCCATTGAGTTGGCTATGCGATCCTTGTGAGATGCCAAACCTTGTGAGATGGGCATTCTTATCCTCAATTTTACAAATGAGAAAACAGGCTCAGAGAAGCAAAGCAACTTGCTGAAGTCACACAGCTGGCATGCCTTCCTATTGTTTCTAGTACTTTTGAATAGCAGAATATCTTGGGAAGCTTTAGAACAAAACACCATTTGGCCACAAGCTTGTGGCCTAATGTCTCAATCAGAGTGGGGCCTGGGAATCCATATGTGAAACAATTCTCCATCACATACTCTGATGTATGGTTAAGACTTGGAAACAGCTGCCATACATACACCATACATTATACCACATCTTTTGAGATAAATCAAAGTGCAGATTCGGTTTGGCTTCCCTGGTGGCTCAGATGGTAAAGAATCTGCCTGCAATGTGGGAGACCTGGATTCAATCCCTGGATCAGAAAGACCCCTAGAGGAGGAAATGGCTATCCACCCCAGTATTCTTGCCTAGATAACTCCCGTGGACAGAGGAGCTTGGCGAACTACAGTCCATGGGGACACAAAGAGTCAGACACGACTGCGTGACTAAACATACTCAGTTTGGAGGTTTCAATGTTTTTTCTTTGTTTCTGTTTTTAAACAGCCATCTCCACTTCTGGGGGGTATAGAATAGAAATCTCAAAGGAAGTAACATTTTGGCGATGTCCTAATGCATGGATAAGAAGGGAAAGAGGAAAGGACATGGAGACAAAGTAATCCATAGGTAGAAGTCACAGAGCTGCCACCAGACTGAAGTGCCTGGGGGATTTACAAGGTCAAAATGCCTGGACAGATGGTGAGAGATGTACCATCTATTGTATCAGCTGAGTCCAAGAGGAGAATGTCTTGGGAGGTCCCACTGGCAGTGCAGTGGAATTGGCTTCAACCGTGGAGCACAGACACTCATCTCATTGGCCAGTTTCCTCGACAGTCTTCAGGGCATCCTTAGCTGTGTGCTTCTGCCTGACCACTTGCTGGAAGATGATCAGGCAAGGTGCTGACAGCTCATATAGGGTTCCTGTCTACAAATGCCTTAAATTCAATTGCGATAGGATCAGAAATGACAGTGGATAGAAAATAACTTGACACAACACAGTAGGTGCTGAAGCAGAGGTTTGAGGTGAAATTAGGGACTCTTCAGGTATTTTGTGAACTTGGCTACACACCAGAAGCTTCCCCCTCTATAATCCTCCACAGAAGCATGTGGATTCTTGACAAAGGAGGTTCATTTACTTTCTATGGAAAAGTAAGTGCCTTTCATAGTTGAGAACCAGTGAATAGTCTTTTCCCACCAATTACAGACCACCAAATAAATATGCTCACGGAGTGCCTTCTGGAATAATATTGTATCCAGGAGGGGAAAATTTCTCCATCTGCCACTCTTGAGTTCTTGTGACCAGATTAACAATAAAATTGTCACAAGATGGATAATCAGGAGAAGAAGAAACACATTTTTAATTCATGTACATTGAGATCTTATGGGACTTCAGATGTGGCCAGACCAGATAGCTTTTATACCTTTTAGACAAAGAAACAATACATTTCTGAGGTATTGCTAGGACAAAGAAACATGGGTTTTGGGTGCTGAATTATTGAAGATCTGAACCGAGTTTGACCTTGGGGTAGTCAGTTAAAGGGGTAACAAGTTTTGTGATCCAGGCTTCTCGGGCCTGAATTCCCTGTCTCTGGAGATTAGGGTGTCTGTCCGTTCTACCTCCAGATCCAGGGGATGCACGTTCCACAGGGGAGATTTATTTCCCATTTTCAGGGAGACACATAGGAGGTCAGAGGTCCCTCTTGCATTGGCTGTTTCTTAAGGAACTTTAATTCAAAATAATATACTATTGAGTCACATTTTGGGGACACTTATCCTGGGCCCCAATAATTGATTAGATGCTCCAGTCTTAACTGAAGTGGAGAGTCCAGTGAGTGCTTTTTTATTGTTATTCAGAAGCAATAAAATCTTTATTCATTTATCAAAGAATGGAGAGATGTGAGCTCCCACCATAGAGCACAGGCCCGCAGGGACTCTGGCAGTGGTGGGGGAGGGAGTGGAGTGTTCCCGTGCCAGACTCAGAGTCTCAGCACACAGCACACTGCCACCATCTTCAAGTGAGGTGTTGAGTACAGCCTCTTTGCACACAGTTGCCAAGCAGACTTGTTCATGCAGCAGTTTCACAAGGAGGAACTCTGGTTGCAAGTGCCGGATGCTAGACCTGTGCACACCGTATTCTATGAATAAGTGAAACTAGACACAGTTGAGAGTCTCCCTGGGCTAAGGAGCCCAGACTCTTCATGCTGACCAGGTGACACCGGAGGGCAACAGCCCATTGGTAGGCTTGCCTCCAGGCCTTCTTATTCTCTGACTTTTCCTCCTCTGTATCTCAGTTATTAAACACCTAACAGGTGAGAGGTCATGGTGTGTGGTTCCATTTCTATTTTCTGAAGTTTATGCCTAATGTCGGAATGCACTTGGGAAATGAAATACGACCTCAGGTTTGCACTCCCTTCCAGTGACTCAAGGTTGGGGTAGAATAGATTCAGAGCATTCCCCCAAGTGTGTGCTTTTGTGATAGTAAATATGATGGACAGGAGCCTTTGTGCTCAAGTTTCGAACCCTCTGTTTATTGCCTGAAGATAGATGAATCACTTACATGTTACTGATAGGAGATGGGTGATGGATACTAAGCTCATCAACATAACCCCCAATGCTGCTACTGCTAAGTCACTTCAGTCGTGTCCAACTCTGTGTGACCCCAGAGACGGCAGCCCACCAGGCTCCCCTATCCCTGGGATTCTCCAGGCAAGAACATGGAGTGGGTTGCCATTTCCTTCTCCAATGCATGAAAGTGAAAAGTGAAAATAAAGTTGCTCAGTCATGTCCGACTCTTAGCAGCCCAATGGACTGCAGCCTACCAGGCTCCTCCGTCCATGGGATTTTCCAGGCAAGAGTACTGGAGTGGGATGCCATTGCCTTCTAATGGCCAACATAAATGCCATTTCTATTTGGTTTCCTGGGTACTGTGGGAATTGCTTTTAGTTCCATGTGTATTATAACTGGAGCCTGATAGTAGCTAAAAAAGTAAAAACAGTTTTTGTTCTGGAGCTATTGCAATAGTGGGAAAGAAATCTCAGTATAGAACTGGGTTCAGTTCCAAATGAAACATGGACAAGTGACGATTTAGAGTCAAGAGGCAGAATAGGGGTTAGTGAATGTCAGGAACTTTTTAAGGGGAAACTGATGGATGGATTCTTGCTGAAGGCCAGCCAAAGTGATCTAATACCAAGCGTGGGGGATGGGAATTTGATCAGATATTGAGGGTGATTAGGTATAGAGTGGTTTTTTTGTTTTTGTCTTTTTGGTTTTTTGCTAAACTGATCAGCAACATTCTTGCTACAATGGAGCCACCAGACCCAGACAAGGTCAAGACCTAGAGGGATTAGAGGAACTTGACTACAGGTTGGTGAAAGAGAGAGGCTTTGTCAAACAAAAGCCTGGACTTCATTTCCTCAAAGGTGTTTTTCTGGATAAGATCTTATTTAAGCAAACACTATCGGGGGAAGAGAGGAAGGCTGAGTTTCAGTTTGGGAAGATGGAAAATATTCTGAGATGGATGGTGGTGATGGTTGTGCCGCGGTGTGAATGCCCTTAATGCAGCTGCACTGCACTTCAAAGGCTCAACATGGTAAATTCTATGTTATGTGTATGTTAGCACACAAAAGAAGGACAATCTGTCCATCATAAAATAAAGGAGTCACAATACCCACAGCAGTGATAACAGCTCTTGTTTGCCCAAGTTTTGCTTTGTGGCAGGCATTGTGCTAACCACTTTTAGTGATTATCTCCCTTTCATAGGGAAGGACTTGAGGATTGGAGGGGTTAATGCATTGCCAAGCATCACACAGCAAGTAAGTGGCAGTCTCATCCCCTAGCTCTCTGTCTTGGCTTATGCTTAGCTAAACAACCTCCTGAGATAGACCTTTCAGTCTGAGGCTCTCCCACCTACCAAAACACAAACTGCAGCAACCGTCTAAAAGAAGTCTAAATGACCAAACTTTCACCTTAGCAAATGACAGCAACTCTGATATACAGGCTAATCTTTTAACAGGGAAGAGGTATGCTCTGACTTCTTTCCTAGTCACACAGAAGGATATTCTCGTGCTTCTTGGAACGATGACTAGCTGAGCATTGCCCTTCTCTGAGCTGGAGCACTATAAAAATGCCACTTTCACTTAGTCTATGAGCTCCTCAGGGGCAGAGGCAGTATCTTCCCATTCATCTTTCTACTTGGTGCATAATAAGTGCTCAATAAAAATTTATTCACTATAAACCAGTGATGTTGAAGATGTCAATGTAAGTTTTCTTACAAGTTAGAGGTTATTATAGTTTCATGGTGCATGAATTTATCTTCTGGAACCTAAATTTGTTAGTTAGAGGTGATGCTCAACCAGAAGCAGTTTTGTCCCTGAGATACATTTGGCGATATCTGGAGACTTATTTTGTTGTCATAACTGAGAGAGGGTATGTTACTGCCATCTAGTTTGTAGAGGCAGGGGTGCTGGAAACACCCGAAGGATAGCAAAATATGCCAAATGTGCCACTCATGGATAAGGATTATTTCTATCCAATTGTTTTGAGAAAGTGCAGACACAGGAGAAGTTCTGAAAACAGTAGAAGTTTTGCTTTTGTAAAGGGAATTAGAAAGGGGCCTGTACCTTTGTTCCAGCTTCCCAGGTGGAGCAGTTATAAAGAATCTGCCTACCAATGCAAAATGATTCAAGAGACTTAGTTTCGATCCCTGGGTGGGGAAAATCCCCTGGAGTAGGAAATGGCAACCCGTTCCAGTATTCTTGCCGGGAAATCCCATGGACAGAGGAGCCTGGCAGGCTACAGTCCATGGGGTCAAAAAGAGTCAGACAGAACACTACTGAGCACTACCCCTCACCTTTGTTCACCAAACATCTCCTCCTCTCATTTTCTCATGATCACTTTCCTTTCTTCGAAGTCCCAGACCCCTTTTGTCTCCTTAGCTCCCTGGCCCTGTGTATCTACGGGTTCTGCATCCACTAATATGGAGGGCCAACTATAAGGGACTTGAGCATCTGCAGATGTTGGTATACACAGGGGTCCTGGAACCAACCCCATCAGATAAGCCTCGATCATCTGGCTTTTTCTTTAAAAATTAATTTTTATTGGAGTGTAGTTGCTTTACAATGTTGTGTTAGTTTCTTCTGCATAGCAAAGTGAATCGGCTATACTGTTGTTTAGTTGTGAAATTGTATACAACTCTTTTGTAACCCTATGGACTGTAGCCCACCAGGCTCCTCTATGGAATTTTCCAGGAAAGAATACTTGAATGAGTTGCCATTTCCCTTCTCCAGGGAATCTTCTTGACCCCGGGATCAGACCCATGTATCCTGCATTACAGGAAGATGCTTTACTGCTGAATAACTGGGGAAGTCTATATATCTCCTTTTTTTGGATTTGCTTCCCATTTAGGTCTCCATAGAGCACTGAGTCACAGAGAAGGCAATGGCACCCCACTCCAGGACTCTTGCCTGGAAAATCCCATGGACAGAGGAACCTGGTGGGCTGCAGTCCATGGGGTCACTAGGAGTCTGACATTACTGAGTGGCTTCACTTGCACTTTTCCCTCTCATGCATTGGAGAGGGAAATGGCAACCCACTCCAGTGTTCTTGCCTGGAGAATCCCAGGGACGGGGGAGCCTGGTGGGCTGCCGTCTCTGGGGTCGCACAGAGTTGGACATGACTGAAGTGACTTGGCAGCAGCAGCAGTAGCAGCAGAGCACTGAGTCGAGTTCCTTGAGCTATACAATAGGTTCTCATCTGTTATCTATTTCACCCATAGTACTGTATTATGTCAACCCCAGGCTCCCAATATAACCCATCCCCCTCCCCTCTCCCCCTTGGTATCCATATTTGTTCTTTACACCTTTGTATCTATTTCTGTTTTGTCAATAAGATCATCTATACCATTTTTTCTAGTTTCCACTTATATGTGTCAGTTAGTATATGATATTTGTTTTTCTCTTTCTGGCTTAGTTTACTCTGTGCGACAGTCTCCAGGTTCATCTACATCTCTAAAAATGACCCAGTTTTGTTCCTTTTTTCTGGGTGAATAATATTTCATTGTATATATATTAACACATCTTCTTTGTCCATTCCATTAATGGATATTTATGATGCTTACATGTCCTGGCTATTTAAATAGTGCTGCAGGGAACTTTGGGGTGTGTGTCTTTTTGAACTATGGTTTTCTCTGGGTACATGCCCAGGAGTGGGATTGCTGGGTCATATGGTAGTTCCAGCTTTAGTTTTTTTCTGGAACTTCCATACTGTTCTCCATAGAAGCTGTATCAATTTAACCTTCCCACCAACAGTAGTCAGAATTACCATAATTTAAAAATCTACAAACAAAAAATGCTGGAGAGGGTATGGAGAAAATGAAACCCTCTTGCCCTGTTGGGCTACAGTCCATGGGGTTGTAAAGAGTAGTAGTGTTGCCTATCTTTTCATGTGCCTCTTGGCCATCTGTATGTCTTCTTTGGAGAAATGTCTTCTTAAGTCTTTTGTCCATTTTTTGATTGGGTTGTTTATCCTTTTTATTTTGAGCTGTATGAGCTATTTATATATTTTTGAGATTAATTCTTTGTCAGTTGCTTCACTTGCAAATGTTTTCTCCTATTCTGAGGGCCATCTTTTCATCATGGTTATGGCTTCCACCTGGCCTTTTGAGTCTTACACCTTCGTGGGGCTCCTGTGGGTATATATGTAATTAAAGTAGTTTTTTTTTGTTGTTGTTGTTTTTTCTCTACCATTAGTGTGTTTTATGTCAGTTTATTTCTTAGACCAGCTGCAGAACCAAGAATAGTAGAAGGAATATTCTTTTCCCCTACTCAGACTCCACAACAAACAATGATCTGACCCTAAATATCAGTGGTACTGAGGTGGGGTTTTATTGTCACTTTGGGGTTTTAGTCTCTTATTCACTCACTTCACAGGTATATATTCTCTGACTCCACCCCCTGATTGAAAGATGAGCAAATCGGTTTTTCCAGGATCATGTAGCTAGGTGGTAGAGACCTAGAACTTAAACCAGTGTCTCAGGGAGAGTTCCTCACATGCCTGAAGGGGCTTCTTTCAGCCTACTACTGATACAAGTGCCATCTTTGTGGTCACGGAGAACAAGTACTGCCAAGACCGACAGGACTCTGAGCCATTGCCTGGTGCCCTGGAGCTGATGGAAAGGGCAGTGATCTAAGCTTGTTCAGGCTGTGAAAACCCCCATGCTCGGGCCCCATGAGCACTAGCCGATTCTGCGGAGGCAGGGACCGACTCCCAGGCTCCCTGTAGACTCCACAGTCCGTCACCAGGCCAGCCTCTCTTGGCTGAACCGTAACACCGTCTCACCACCCGGTTTTCACGGCAACCCGGGAAGCCATGTTAGGGAGTTTGTTGAAAGAATTATCATGTTCACACAGCTCTGTGTTTGCAGTAGGCTTAGGACTCTCCAGATTTAAGCACTGGCGGTCTTTAATGCAATCTGCTTTTCGACACACTTTCCATGCTCTCCCCCTCCCTCTCGTCTCTGGTCTGGGTCTGGCTCCTTGCTGCCCTCTGACTGCGGTCGTCGCGGTGCGCAGAGAACTTGCAGCTGAGTGTAACAGGTGGCGTCTAATTCTGCAGATGGTAAAGTTGATAGATTTTAATAAGGGGAGTATAGTTTAACGCAAATACTCCTTTAGTTGAGGCTCATAAACTGGACTACTCAATATTACGGTCCCAAATATTAGTTCAGTGCTCATGACGTACATAAATGACTCTCCTTTGGGGTTAGGTTAGGGGAAAATCAATAGCAAGCAGCTGCAGATGCAGTGAGAAACTGTGTGCTTACACTCCACAGGATGCACCCTGCTCCAACTGGCACCACTTCACACTTAGATTTTTTTTTTTTCCCCAGCTCACATTTTTTTCCCCTTTTGTCACATTTAGGGCTTCAGGGTGATATGAAAAGCCACCGTGGTTCCTTCATCCATTAAATGGGAAATGCATATGAACAAATAGAATTGCACAGTACAGTACAGCTGAAATACAATGTTATCGTCATCCCACCCTGAGCCTTTCTCAGGATGGTTTATGTCCCAGCAGTTAATAGTTTGCTATTGTTGGGGTACCAACACAATGCTGTTAGCAGCATAGAATCCGCAAGCTTACTGTTTAAATTATGGAGGCTAGCCCGAATTTAGATATTTGTAAATGGAATTTGAACAGTGGCCTTTCTTCACAATATAAAATTCAGAAAAGTGCAACTGGTCATGGCCCAACTCTTGTTTATTAATTAAGGCTTCATAATATGGCACCATTTTTGGAAGCTGTGGCTCAGGCAAAAAGGAATGCTAATTATGTTCTGCATTTTCTGTAATAATGAGGGAGCATTTTGGACAATGCAGTTGATCCGGACAATGCATCCAGATCGTAATGCAGTTTATTAACAAGAAAACTCTGAATGTTTAATGGGAGACCAATACAGCTGTGAAAGGGTGGCCTAAATAATATTCCTGGCCAGGCTGAAGCAGTGGCAATATGTTGCATACTATTAACCTCAAGAGGTCTCCAAACAGCTTTTATGTGAGCCTGCTAGATATCTGTTGACCATTTCTTGATACAAAGGAGTCCAAGTGCCCTGAGAAAATCTATTTGGTAATTTTGTTTGCCCACTCTTTAAACACTTGCTGAAGCTTTAAAAACAATAGATCTTTACATTTATATGGATTTTTTTTCTCAGCTTTTCCTGAGTGGTCGTTTTTATAATTATCATCATGGATTTCTTGTACTGACCATGGTGAAAGTCAGAAAAGGCTACCATTTTTTTCATTAAATTTTTAAAATGGAGATAAAATTCTGGTACCATAGCATTAACTCTTTAAAGTATACAGCTCACTGTTTTTAGTATATTCACCAAGTTGTTTGCAGCCATCACCACTTTCTAATTCCAGAAAATCTTCATCACCCCACAAAGTAGCCCTGTACACATTGTTGGTTACCACCCATTCTCCCCTCCTTCTAGCTCCTAGAAACCACTAAATTATTCTCCTTCCTCCCTTATTTCCACTCCTTGAGCAGATTTATTATTGAAAAAAAATGGATTTTGAAGAGAAAACACATGAGGCAGAAAGGTGTGGAATGTAAAGTAAATACAAACATAATTTATTGTGTTTTTTGTAGCCACAAAAAATTAGTGCAGAGAATACCCTATATAAAGCAACACAGAAGAAGGTCAAAGATCTAGCTGTCACCTTAGGCAAGACTGAAGGTTGCAGTGTTCAGTGTTTGGAGTTTAGGCTTCAATTCTTGTGCTTAGAAGAATCACCAGGTGTGTGGTACAGTCCATTCCTTTAACAGATTTGAACAGAATAATGGCCTCTTGGCTCAGGTAGAAGTAAATGAAGTGTTTGGTTTTATGTGTCATGTAACTATTGAACTTCCTCCCCAGGACACAGTGTCAGGTGAGGAGTATTTCTTGTCAAACCCATTTTAAATATGGGCTGCAGTGTCCTTTTCTATATTTTTCCATCACCCGTGTAGCACACTTCACCAAGTCTATTGTATTTCCTCCAACTTATTGGAGGAAACCAATTAAAAAATTTTGTTTTTAAATCACACCTTTTTTTCTAAAAAACAAAACAAAACAACCCACCTTTTTATTTTGTATTGGAATATAGCTGATTAATAATGTGATAGTTTCAGGTGGACAGCAAAAGGACTCAGCCACACATATACATGTATCCATTCTCCCCTAAACTTCTTTCCCTTCCAGCCTGCCATGTAACATTGAGCAGAGTTCCTTGTGCTATACAGTAGGTCCTTGTTGGTTATCCATTTAAAATATAGCAGTGTGTACATGTTCATCCCAAACACCCTAAATATCTCTTCCCTAGTTTATTACAGTTTTGATTGCACCCTTTCAGTAGCACAAATTTGCAGAAGAACAGGTATTGCCCTACTTCACTGGTCTCCTGGAGGGGGGATTGGTGAAGCTCAGACCCAATGGGAAACTGCCTGTGCTGCTGCATAGCTCTTTCTCTTTTTTTGGTGGGGCAGGAGGACACCAATTTTATTGATGGACACAGGTATGTACAAGAGTGTTATAGGACATGACACATCTGTGGCTAAGACAGGTTGCTCATGATCCAAGGAATAAACAAGAGCAACATGAGAAGGCACCAAGGGCCCTGGGTCTGCCGTCCCTCTTCCTGCTCCCTCAACCCTTCTCAAGACTTCTCTATGGATTTGCCTCTTCTGCACATTTCATATAAATGCAATCAAACAGTATGTGGTCTTCTATGATGGACTTCTTTCACTTAGCATAATGTTTTCAAGGTTCTTCCAAATATAGAATGTATCAGTACTTCATTTCTTTCATTACTGAAAGATATTTCATGGTTATACTATTTTTTGTCTACCTTTTCATAAGTAGATGGACATTTAGGTTGTTTTTACACTTTGGCTATTGTGAATAATGCTGCTATGAACATTTATATACAAATTTTTGTGTGCACTTATACATATTTTTTCCTCTGGAGTTGAATTGCTAGATCATATGATGACTCTCTGTTTAACTTCTGAGGAATTACCATACTGTTTTCCAGCACCATTTTCCTTCTCATCAACAGTATATGAGATTTCAAATTTCTCCACATCTTAGGAAACACTTGTTATTGTCTATCCTTTTGATTATAACTATACAGTAGGTGTGAAGTACTGTATCATTGTAGAGTAGATTTGCATTTCCCTGTTGATTGGAAATGGACTCTTTGAGACCCCATAGACTGCAGCGCGCTAGGCCTCCCTGTCCATCACCACCTCCTGGAGTTTACTCAAACTCATGTCCATTGCGTTGGTGATGCCATCCAACCATCTCATCCTCTGTCATCTGCTTCTCCTCTCACCTTCAATCTTTCCCAGCTCAGGGTCTTTTAGACCTTAGAACTGGCCTCTTGAGAAACCTGTATGCAGATCAGAAAACAACAGAACTGGACATAGAACAACAGACTGGTTCCAAATAGGAAAAGGAGTACATCAAGGCTATATATTGTCACCATGCTTATTTAACTTATATGCAGAGTACCTCATGAGAAATGCTGGGCTGGATGAAGCACAAGCTGGAATCAAGATTGCCAAGAGAAATATCAATAACCTCAGATATGCAGATGAAACCACCATTATGAAAGAAAGTGAAGAAGAACTTAAGAGCCTCTTGATGAAAGTAAAAGAGGAGAGTGAAAAAGTTGGCTTAAAGCTCAACATTCAGAAAACAAAGATCATGGCATCTGGTCCCATCACTTCATGGCAAATTGATGGGGAAACAGTGGAAACAGTGTCAGACTTTATTTTGGGGGGGGCTCCAAAATCACTGCAAATGGTGACTGCAGCCATGAAATAAAAAGACGGTTACTCCTTGGAAGAAAAGTTATGACCAACCTAGACAGCATATTAAAAAACAGAGACATTACTTTGCCAACAAAGGTCCATCTAGTCAAGGCTCTGGTTTTTCCAGTAGTTATGTATGGATGTGAGAGTTGGACTAAGGAGAAAGCTGAGCACTGAAGAATTGATGCTTTTGAACTGTGGCGTTGGAGAAGACTCATAAGAGTCCCTGCAAGGAGATCCAACCAGTCCATCCTAAAGGAAATCACTCCTGAATGGTTATTGGAAGGACTGATGTTGGAGCTGAAACTCCTAAATACTTTGGCCACCTGATGTGAAGATCTGACTCATTTGAAAAGACCCTGATGCTGGGAAAGATTGAAAGCAGGAGGAGAAGGGGCCAGCAGAGGATGAGATGGTTGGATAGCATCACTGACTCGATGGATGTGAGTTTGAGTAAACTCCTGGAGTTGGTGATGGACAGGGAGGCCTGGCATGCTTCAATTCATGGGATCACAAAGAGTTGGACATGATTGAGCGACTGAACTGAACTGAACTGAATGATTGACTACTGTTGTGAAACATCTTTTTATGTGCTTATTGGTCGTTTGTATATCTTCTCTGTGGATTACCATTTTTAAAATTTCTAAATTACAAATGAGAAAACAAAGGCACTGGGAGGAAGTAAGAATTTACCAGGGTCACTGCATAAGGTAATAGTCCATCAGTGTTGAAATATAAGTTTTGAAATACAGTGATGCAAAAGCTTAGAGGTTCAACACCTGATAATAAAATAAATTCTAAACTGTTTGCATTTACTACTGATTCTTATTTGCAAGTCCAGAAACTCAGCTCTACCTGTGACTTAATGAAAGCAATGGGATTTTGCCTTACCTATCTGAACAGTTAAGAACTATTTCACCTGGTTTTAACTGCTCAAAGATAGCATCAGAGACCTAGTTTTCTCATCTTTTAGCTCTGCTTCCATCAGATTGGTGCAGAGGTAGGGTCTCTTTTGTGGGAGTTAGATGACCATCAGAAACTCAAAGTATACCTTAGCAGCTGAGCATGCTAGCAGGATTTTTATTTAAAGTTCTCTTTCTTAATAGTTCCAGGCCAGATTTCAGGACTGAGTAAAATTGGACTGACTTGAATTAATGAATGGCCCTTGTATCATTCATCCATCAAATGGAAAACACTGATTGGTCACTTGTGCACTGTTGATGGCAGGGCATGAAGTTAGCTCCATCCGCACCATCTGGCCAGAGAGTTAGAAAGAAGTGTTTCCCCAGAGGGAAATCAGAATGCTGACTCTGGCATGGTGAGGAATGCGTGCTGTGCCAAGCAGAACTTGTAGACATCTACTGTGCTTCTCGATCTTTTGCTTGCACCTTAATGTATCTTTTACTGGTTTCTTATTGTCTCTGATTTTGGCTTAAAAGGCAGAGAGCCTCTGAAAAGTAACTTTTGGTCTCTTAGTAGGTTTAATCAACCCATCCACATTTATTTTTTCTGGTATTAAGGGATCATTTGTTTCAATAAATACTTATAAATTTGCTTATACTAAAGATAATTGACTTTTCTGATAATTCTTTCTTTTTTTTTTTTGTTGCCACAAGGCATAGTTCCTCAACCAGGGACTGAAATGAGCCCTCTGCCATGGAAGCACAGAATCTTAACCACTGGACAGCCAGGGAAGTCCCTCATCCTAATTCTTTTTTTTTTTTTTTAAAGAAATGACTCCCCTTAGGTTTTTTTAAAAATATATTTATTTATTTATTCACTTTATTTGGCTTCACCAGGTCTTTGCCAGGGAAGTCCTCTTATCTTAAATCTTGATGGTGGTCATTTTGTGTCTAAGTTGTTTAATTGGAAATTAATTAATTGGTTTTGGTTCAATGTTTGAGAAACAAAATATCATCTTGAATACAAATATAAATAAATATAGCTATTTATTATTTGTACTAGCAATCCCTGTGAAGTTATTTACCTTGTATATATTTCAGTATGTTTTATAAGGCATAACAAAAGCAGCTTCATCACAGAGTAAATCTTTTATAAAGGATTAAAGCTTAACATTTGTGATAAATCTGGCATAGCTATTAAAGTAGAATTTTTTTCTATTTTAGTTCTTACTTAACTCTTCAACTTTAGATACCTAACTTTCCCCATTCTAAGTCATCCAGCTTCTAAAATAGAGAGAAGTGGAGAGGCAGCAGATGTTACATACTGTGTTTTCTTTTTTTTGACCTGTAAAGTTGATGTGTATCTGATCCATTTGACAGTGTTTCCCATTCTCATACCAACTCTATTTTTAGACAAGATCCCTAGTTCTTAGTTGCTTAGTTGTAGTATCTGACTCTTTGTGATGCCGTGGACTGTAGCCCACCAGGCTCCTCTGTCCATGAGGATTCTCCAGCAAGAATACCAGAGTGGGTTGCCATGCCCTCCTCAAGGGGATCTTCCTGACCAGTTTATGGATGCAGGAAATGAGGCATAAGAAAGTTTCATAGCATTCCTCTTAGGTGGAAACCCAGGATTTGAACCTTCATAGTTTGACTTCCAGAGAAGGCAATAGCAACCCACTCTAGTACTCTTGCCTGGGAATCCCATGGATGAAGGAGCCTGGTAGGCTACAGTCTGTGGGGTAGCAAAGAGTCGGACACGACTGAGCAACTTCACTTTCACTTTTCACTTTCAGGCACTGGAGAAGGAAATGGCAACCCTCTCCAGTATTCTTGCCTGGAGAATCCCGGGGACGGAAACCTGGTGGGCTGCCATCTATGGGGTAGGACAGAGTTGGACATGACTGACATGACTTAGCAGCAGAGGCAGCAGTTTGACTTCAGAGCCCATGCTATTAACCACTTGTTTCATAGACTCCTGTAAGAATGAAACTATTTGTCTGTTGTTAAAGAGTCATGATGCTTTTCATTGTCCTTCATGTTGAGTTCACATTCTGTGACACTATCAAGAGGAGCCTCCCAGTTCCTTCTACCAGGGCTAGATCATGCCCAAAGAAAACTTAGTATCTTAGTTTTCCTTATTGCTGCCGCTTAGTCACTCAGTCATGTCTGACTCTTTGTGACCCCAAGGCTATAGTCTAAGGACTATAGCCCGCCAGGTTCCTCTGTCCGTGGGAATTCTCCAGGCCAGAATTCTGGAGGGGGTTGCCACTTCCTCCTCCAGGGGATCTTCCCAACCCAAGGATTGAACCCAGGTCTCCCTCATTGGAGGTAGATTCTTGACTGTCTGAACCACCAGAGAAGCCTGATCCATCTCGAATGCTATTAAAAAGGTTTCTAAAGTTGGATTTAGACTCAGTAGAAAAGAATGCTATGATAAATTAATGATGTCTGTCACAAGTCCAGGACATGAGAGAGATGACACTTGTATCATCTGTTTTCCCTCCATGCTTACATCTTCAAACTAAGTTCCAACCCTGAACATTTGTAGGACTGGGACAGTTGCCTTGCTGATTCAGATCAACAGATGTCTTCTTCTCTCATTGCCCAGATAAACTGTTTTGCCTTGCCTGTACAGCTTAGTATTTGAATCCTTAAGATTGCCTTAACTATGGAGAGTTGACTGAGACATACTGTTTTGATTCAAAAGTGCATTAGGTCTAGAATGTAAACTACTAGCTCAGCAAGAGTAGGCAAATAGACTGTTTATTCACCTAGAGTCTGCATGTAATGCCTGAGGGGTGTATGATACTGTGCTGAGTCCTTAGGGATTGTGAAGGTGGTATGAGACAGGATCCTCAGGGTTAGAGATTTGTAGTCTAGGTATAATTAGAGAGGAGTTAGAAGGCTTTTTTTTTTTTTTTTGCATTCCAGTTCCCTATGATGAAAAGGACATCTTTTTTGGGTGTTAGTTCTAAAAGATCTTGTAGGTCTTCATAGAACCGTTCAACTTCAGCTTTTTCAGTGTTACTGGTTGGGGCATAGACTTGGATTACTGTGATATTGAATGATTTGCCTTGGAAACAAACAGAGATCATTCTATCGTTTTTGAGACTGCATCCAAGAACTGCATTTCGGACTCTTTTGTTGACCATGATGGCTACTCCATTTCTTCTAAGGGATTCCTGCCTGCAGTAGTAGATATAATGGTCATCTGAGTTAAATTCACCCATTCCAGTCCATTTTAGTTCACTGATTCCTAGAATGTTGACGTTCACTCTTGCCATCTCTTGTTTGACCACATCCAATTTGCCTTGATTCATGGACCTGACATTCCATGTTCCTATGCAATATTTCTCTTTACAGCATCAGACCTTGCTTCTATCTCCAGTCATATCCACAACTGGGTATTGTTTTTGCTTTGGCTCCATCCCTTCATTTTTCTGGAGTTATTTCTCCACTGATCACCAGTAGCATATTGGGCACCTACCGACCCAGGGAATTCCCCTTTCAATATCCTATCATTTTGCCTTTTCATACTGTCCATGGGGTTCTCAAGGTAAGAATACTAATGTGGTTTGCCATTCCCTTCTCCAGTGGACAACATTCTGTCAGACCTCTCCACCATGACCCGCTTGCCTTCGGTGGCCCCACATGGCATGGCTTAGTTTCATTGAGTTAGACAAGGCTGTGGTCTGTGTGATCAGACTGGCTAGTTTTCTGTGATTATGGTTTCAGTGTGTCGCCCTCTGATGCCCTCTCGCAACACCTACCGTCTTACTTGGGTTTTTAACACTGAAAAAACATGTCCTTTTCATTATAAGGGACTGGAATGCAAAAGTAGGAAGTCAAGAAACACCTGGAGTAACAGGCAAATTTAGCTGTGGAATATGGAATGAAGCAGGGCAAAGGCTAATAGAGTTTTGCCAAGAGGACGCACTGGTCATAGCAAGCACCCTCTTCCAACAACACAAGAGAAGACTCTACACATGGACATCATCAGATGGTCAACACCGAAATCAGATTGATTATATTCTTTGCAGCCAAAGATGGAGAAGCTCTATACAGTCAGCAAAAACAAGACTGGGAGCTGACTGTGGCTCAGATCATGAACTCCTTATTGCCAAATTCAGACTGAAATTGAAGAAAGTAGGAAAACCACTAGACCATTCAGGTATGACCTAAATCAAATCGCTTATGATTATACAGTGGAAGTGAGAAATAGATTTAAGGGACTAGGTCTGATGGATAGAGTGCCTGATGAACTAAAGACAGAGATTTGTGACATTGTACAGGAGACAGGGTTCAAGACCATACCCATGGAAAAGAAATGCAAAAAAGCAAAATGGAAGCCTGAGGAGGCCTTACACATAGCTGTGAAAAGAAGAGAAGCAAAAAACAAAGGAGAAAAGGAAAGATATAAGCATCTGAATGCAGAGTTCCAAAGAATAGCAAGAAGAGATAAGAAAGCCTTCTTCAGTGATCAATGCAAAGAAATAGAGGAAAAGAACAGAATGGGAAAGACTAGAGATCTCTTCAAGAAAATTAGAGATACCAAGGGAACATTTCATGCAAAGATGGGCTTGATAAAGGACAGAAATGGTCTGGACCTAACAGAAGCAGAAGATATTAAGAAGAGGTGGCAAGAATACACTTGGAATTAGATATGATAGACAGAGTGCCTGAGGAACTAAGGATGGAGGTTCATGACATTGTATAGGAGACAGGGTTCAAGACCATTCCCAAGAAAAAGAAAGGCAAAAAAGAAAAATGGCTGTCTGAGGAGGCCTTACAAACAGCTGTGAAAAGAAGAAAAGTGAAAAGTAAAAGAGAAAAGGAAAGATATACCCATTTTAAAGCAGAGTTGCAAAGAATAGCAAGGAGAGATAAGAAAACCCTCCTCAGTGGTCAGTGCAGAGAAATAGAGGAAAACAATAGAATGAGAAAGGCTGGAGATCTCTTCAAGAAAATTGGAGAACCAAGGGAACATTTCATGCAAAGATGGGCTCGATAAAGGACAGAAATGGTATGGACCTAACAGAAGCAGAAGAGGTGGCAAGAATACACAGAAGAATTATACAAAAAATATCTTCATGACCCAGATAATCACAATGGTATGATCACTCACCAAGAGCCAGACATTCTGGAATGAGAAGTCAAGTGGGCCTTAGGAAGCATCATTAGGAACAAAGCTAGTGGAGGTGATGGAATCCCAGTGGAGCTATTTCAAATCCTGGAAGATGATGCTGTGAAATTGCTGCACTCAATATCCCAGCAAATTTGGAAAACTCAGCAGTGGCCACAGGACTGGAAAAGGTCAGTTTTCATTCCAATTGCTCAAACTACTGCACAATTGCACTCATCTCACATGCTAGTAAAGTAATGCTCAAAATTCTCCAAGCCAGGCTTCAGCAGTACATGAACTGTGAACTTCCAGATGTTCAAGCTGGTTTTAGAAAAGGCAGAGGAACCAGAGAACAAATTGCCAACATCCACTGGATCATGGAAAAAGCAAGAGAGTTCCAGAAAAACATCTATTTCTGCTTTATTGACTATGCCAAAGCCTTTGACTATGTGGACCACAATAAACTATGGAAAATTCTGAGAGAGATGGGAATACCAGACCACCTGACCTACCTCTTGAGAAATCTACATGCAGGCCAGGAAGCAACAGTTAGAACTGGACATGGAACAACAGACTGGTTCCAAATAGGAAAAGGAGTATGTCAAGGTTGTATATTGTCACCCTGCTTATTTAACTTCTAGGCAGAGTACATCATGAGAAACACTGGGCTGGAATCAAGATTGCTGGGAGAAATATCAATAACCTCAGATATGCAGATGATACCACCCTTATGGCAGAAAGTGAAGAAGAACTAAAGAGCGTCTTGATGAAAGTGAAAGAGAAGAGTGAAAAAATTAGCTTAAAGCTCAACATTCAGAAAACTAAGATCATGGCATCTGGTCCCATCACTTCATGGCAGATAGATGGAGAAACAGTGGAAACAGTGGCAGACTTTATTTTGGGGGCCTCCAAAATCTCTGCAAATGGTGACTTCAGCCATGAAATTAAAAGACACTTACTCCTTGGAAGGAAAGTTATGACCAACCTAGATAACATATTGAAAAGCAGAGACATTACTTTGCCAACAAAGGTCCGTCTAGTCAAGGCTATGGTTTTTCCTGTGGTCACGTATGGATGTGAGAGTTGGACTGTGAAGAAAGCGAGCGCTGAAGAATTGATGCATTTGAACTGTGGTGTTGGAGAAGACTCTTGAGAGTCCCTTGGACTCCAAGGAGATCCAACCAGTCCATCCTAAAGGAGATCAGTCCTGGGTGTTCATTGGAAGGACTGATGCTGAAGCTGAAACTCCAGTACTTTGGCCACCTCATGTGAAGAGTTGACTCATTTGAAAAGACCCTGATGCTGGGAGGGATTGGGGGCAGGAGGAAAAGGGGACGACAGAGGATGAGATGGCTGAATGGCATCACCGCCTCGATGGCCCTTGGTTAGAGTGTACTCCAGGAGTTGGTCATATACAGGGAGGCCTGGTGTGCTGCAGTTCATGAGGTTGCAAAGAGTCAGACACGACTGAGTGACTGAACTGAACTAGAAGGCTTACACATGGATCACAAAGTGTATGGATAAAAAAGGCTGAAGGAATTAAACAGGTTGATCATGAGGAAGGAAGAGTAGAATGATTCAGGGAAAGTTGTGTTGAAGAAGTATCCTTTTTTTCTTTCTTTTGCTTTGCTGGCTCTTCCTTGCTGCACAAGGGCTTTCTCTAGTTGTGGCCAGCAGTGGCTACTCTTTATTGTGGTGTACAGACTTCTCATTGTGGTGGCTTCTCTTGTGGAGCACAGGCTCTAGAGTGCAGGCTTGGCAGTTGTGGCCCATGAGCTTATTGCCCTGTGGCATGTGGAATCTTCCCGGAGCAGGGATTGAAACTGTCTCCTGCATTGGCAGGTGGATTCTTAAGCACTAGACCACCAGGGAAGTCCGGGAAGTATTTTCTGGAGTGAAATCTTAAAGGAAGTAAATCAACCCTGAATATTCATTGTAAGAACTGATGCTGAAGCTGAAGTTCCAATTCTTTGGCCACCTGATGCAAAGAGCTGACTCTTTGGAAAAGACCCTGATGCTGGAAATTTTGAAGTCAGGAGAAGAAGGAGACAACAGAAGATGAGATGGTTGGATGGCATCACTGACTCAATGGACGTGAGTTTGAGCAAACTCTGGGAGATGGTGAAGCACAGGGAAGTCTGGCATGCTGCAGTCCAATTAGACACGACTGAGCAAATGAACTAAACTGGGCATAGACTGGTGAAAAGGATGGGTGGTTGGAATAATGGTTAGTAGTGAAAAATGTTAAACACTACTGGCTGAAGGACGTTATAACTCAGAGGTCTCAGTATGTCAGCTCACTGGCAAAAAGCAAACAGAAAACCGGATGTCTACTCCATTAGAATACAGGAATAGAATATGTTGGAAATATGGAACATCTTATGCAACTTTAGAAAACAGAAAAATCTGGAGCTTTCACAGAAAGTGCAGGTTTTCTTACTTTGCATTAAAAAACTGGAAGATCTTACAACATTGAGCCTAAACTCCTAGTCAACAAAAAATGGCTGAAAGTGAGCAGAAACTGCCCATCCAGACAGATAATTTGCCACAGTCTTCACCTCTCCCTGATATCTAAGCTTGAGGTCAAAGATAACTGCCATCTAGTCTCTGCTTGCACTATTGAGATCATTTCTTTATTATTTGTCTCTAGCGAAGTTTAGAAAATGAAAAAAAAAATTGGAAGTCTCTGTGACAAAAAATAAGGGGCAGGGTCACAGTGTTTAATATCCAACCAGATGTATTGGTGTCCATTTTTCTTCTAACTAGATTGCCTTTACTCATTTATTACCATTATGTTGTAGTGCAATAGGCATGTGGGTTTCCATTCCTCATGGGATTAGCAAAAAGTAGAGTTTAGTTAGAAGAGAATAAGGAATTCCTATCTTAAGCTGGAAGAGAAACCATTGGTTTATGATATTTCATCTCTACAAAGACTTGAGGGTTAAGATGAAATGGAAAACTGAACAATTTCATTTTGACCTGTCTGAAAGGGTAGGTGTGGAGAGTCAGAAGTATCATTAATAGAAATGTTAATGAGCATTTAAAGAAATGAGTTACTATGGATTTGCCAAAAATGAAGTGACCAGAGTAACTTTCCGTTTTTGACCATATTACTAGAGTGGAAGATAAAGTCAAGTTTGAGAAATAGTGTATTTCAGCAATGTATATGTATCTCGAGGTATTTCTGTGGTCAAGACTGAGAAATACGACATGGTTGATAGCACAGCCATGAATTTTGAGCTGGAAATAGAATTTTTAAGTTATCTACAGAATTGAAAATATTTGCTACAATTTTGTTTTCTGTTAGGGAAAACAAAATTAAGTTTTCCCTGACTATTTGGTTATAGACAATAGTGTGCTCCTTTTTAATACTGTTTCAATAATAAAATGATTTGATTCAGGTTTTCAATTGATAAAACCTTTTTGAATGATAATTTAGTAACAGGATAAATGCTCCTTGATCTCCTGGATAAGCTTTATTTTGTGGAGTCTCGTAGTAAGTTATCTTTGCTTTCCTATCATGGGGCTCCTGCCTCATTCACATTTTATATTGATATAGTTCTCTGACCATACAAACTATACGACAGCATTGCAGTAGAGTCACTATCTGCCTCTTTTGCTGTTAGCTGGATTAGTCTTATCATAATTATGTATTTGACATAGCGCCCTGGCTTCTCTATCTCTTTCTTTTTTATCTCAGTTAAGTATATATAAAAATGTATTAGCAGTTTGATACACTGGATTCTCTGGAGGGCTGAGCCTTATATTAAATTGTAGTTTCCTAAATATGGGGAGAGAGCAGAGGGACCTGAAACATTTCTGATACTGAAGTTTTATTATATTGTGAGCTTTCCTTCAGCATTTTAAGGATCCATCTTTCTCAATGTGTATAGAAGTGGAGAAACTGAAAGGGAAATTGTTTTCTGCATTCTCTATAATGGTTTTTATTTAAGAATGGTAAAGCAATACTTGCTTAGCCTAGACCAGCTCTGCAACAGACAGTGCTGAAAATCCCAGGGAAGATGCAGAGATGTTGCTATGTTGGGAGGAAATAAACTTCAAAATGTTATTTCATATATAAAGTTATTATAAGTATATTGAAAATGGTTTGCCTAGTGTAAAGTCTCAACTTGGAGTTGGTCTTGCCAGGCTTAACCCTTATATAACTAGTCACTTCTATTCTGAGACAATGTCAAGACACTATTAAGGGGGAAAGATGTGCAGGGTTCAAGGTCTCACTCCATTTGCTATGCAAGTCAACTAACCTTCCAGCATCTCCTTTCCTTCCTTTACAAAATGAGAATAATAATAGTACTGATCTCATACATTTTAGATTAAATAAATTGCTATCTTTTAGGTGCTTAGATAGAGTGCTGTGTAATATAAGACTCAGTAAATGTCAGCTATTATCATCATGTTTATTATTAAGGACTCAGCTGGTATAGGGAAAGAGAATCAGACTTCAAGTGAGGAAAGTAGGATTTTTTGCTGTAAAGCTGTTTGAACTTGGAATAGTCGACTCACTTCTTTGTCCGCATTTTCTCTACTGAAAACTAACGGGAATCTCCCTACCAGGTATCCAAGTCTGGGAACAAAGTAAGTTACTGAAAGCAAAAGTTTCAGACATCTGGGAAAATGTTCCCAAGTTCAAGTTCAGTCTTTTCAAAGCTATTTTTACTTGTGTTTGCCCTAGGGACAGAGACAGGGTTTCAGGTTTTGAAAATTGATGCTGCTTATCATATATCATTGGTAAATAAATTCCTTTTCTCAGATTGGAAATAATTGACTTCATATCTGGATTTCTAATCCAGTTCTAATTGATTTACTTCATCCATCATCTAGTCATTAATGCAATTTTTGGAGTGTTGACAAAATGTTTTCAGCCATCAGATCAGTCTTGAGTGATATCTTGAGTGATACAACTTCTAACCCTTTGTTGTGTTCAGTTCAGTTCAGTTGCTCAGTCGTGTCCGACTCTTTGCGACTCCATGAATCGCAGCACGCCAGGCCTCCGTGTCCATCACCATCTCCCAGAGTTCAGACTCACGTTCGTCAAGTCAGTGATGCCATCCAGCCGAAAGGGAGATCAACCCTTTATTGTCAGCTCCCCGACCAGAACTGGAAATGTCATTGATTGATGCTAGATTTTAGCTTTTTAGTTTTTTATAATGGTCTTGATTTGGGGGTTTTAGATCCATTCTTTACATAGGCTTCCCAGCTGCTGACTTGAAGGAATGTGTGAGGACAGAAATGGCCAGCCTTCATGTTTCTAATGCTGAATTCCTAATAGCTGAGAGTTATTCCTGACCGTATCATCTATGAGTCCTTCCTATTTACCACTGCTGTTTATAGCCTCATTTCCTTCCTTTGCTTTTCATAATATTTTTCAAAGTGGAAGCTAATGTGAATTTTGGTGCTCTCCAGCTCCTAACTCCTGTGTCTAATGCCATCAGATTGAATTAATTTGAACTATTAAGCATGAAGTACATATTACCATGGAGCTTATTCCAGATGTATTGTTGTTAGTTTAATTGTTATGGCTAATCATTGATTGTGGTTTTCCTGGGTGCTTGAAATAATAACAATAATAATACTCTTTTTTTATAGTGCCTTTCATGTGAGAATCATGAAAAGCCTGCATCCTGGAACCACTTATTGTAAAATTGTCATTATCCATGTATTCTCATTTGGCTGAAGTTTGAGGAGGATATGCCAGTGTATGATTTAAAAAGCCAAGAGAAATTTATATTCATGAATCATGGTTTTTTTTTTCTTTGCAATTTACCAGCATGGAAAAGCAGGAAGAGAGGGAATTTAGCCCACTGAGATATTATTTCCAGAGAGCAATCCTGTACCTTTTATAATAATTCTGTAGCCTTTATGTTGGCTTAGTGTAAGCTTTGCCTTCGTAGGTTTCAATTTTAAATGGTGCTCAGATGTTTGGAGACCTGAATTCTGCTTTGTCTGGTAGAGTAAGGCATTTTGGTTCACTGTGTATGTGTGTGTTTAAGGTCTTAAAAGACATAAAATTTCTTTGGATATGCCTTAGTGCTTACATCACATTTTGAAAAGTTCAAAATGAGTGAGAACAATAGCATAATATATCTGAACTTAAATTTATATTTGCATACACAGAAGGTTGGTCATTAGGAACAGGAGGCTTATGAAGGTACAGTTCGGTTTCCTGATGCTCTCCAAATGTCTCAATAGCGAAGGAGACAGAAGGTTAAGTTCCGGTGGTTCCCAGCCTACCTATTTCCTATAAGCTGGATGAACACTTAGGAAGTCTAACTTTTTTAGCAGTTGAAATTAATTACTCCTATAAAGCAATGGCTTCATCGAAACAATTATGACAGGTTTTTAATGGAATCCTGATGAGTTTTGTTAAATCAACACTTAACCCTAAGGACCAGAATCATCTTTATGTGTTACCCCATCACCTCCCAACAGTAGTTTCAGGCAACTTAGATTTCCTAAGAAAGTTTTCAGTCTGGCTTCAGTGATACATGGAGAATGTCCACCATCTGGCTGCTGTCAAGGAGCTCAAGGGCAATGAACTGCTGGATGTTCTGTTACATGGATTCCCACTGCTGTTCCTTTCCATGGGAGAAGTGAGGCCTTGGACTCATGCCATGAAAAATGAGGACTCTTCTTGCCACCCAGCATGCATTCCTCTGGAAGGCTGAGAGGTCACAATATGAAAAAGGGTGAGGTGGTTTTTCTCCACCATGCAGCACTCTGGAATACCCACTGGAAGCTTTAAAACCCTCCAGTGCCTGAGTCCCACCCCCAGAGGTTTTAATCTAATTGGCCAGGGACAGAGCCTGGCCACTGAGAGGTTTAAAAGTCTCCCAGGTGATTCTAATCGTTGGGCACATCAAACGTGACTCTAGTTTTCAGCAAGGCTCATGTTCAGAATATATAGCAACTGGTCCAGCACTGTGCTCTTGCTGTTTACCAGGCACTGCGCTAAATGTTTTACAGGTATCGATCCATTTGATCATCACAATATCCATGTGATTGAACATTAATCAATTCATACATTTATTGTTTTTTTAGTATTTGTTTGGCTGTGCTAGGTCTTAGTTGTGGCATGTGGTATTTAGTTCTTTGACCAGGGATCGAACCTGGGCCCCCTGCTTTAGTAAGTAAGTAAGTAAAGTCACTCAGTTGTGTCCGACTCTTTGTGACCCCATGGACTGCAGCCCACCAGGCTCCTAAGTCCATGAGATTCTCCAAGCAAGAATACTGGAGTGGGTTGCCATTTCCTTCTCCAGGGGATCTTCCCGACCCAGGGATCGAACCCAGGTCTCCCGCATTAGAGGCAGATGCTTTAACCTCTGAGCCACCAGGGAGCTCAGAATCTTAGCCACTGGAGCACCAGGGAAGACCCAACTCATACATTTACTTATTCAAGACATACTTAGAGGGTGCAGGCAGTAGACCAGGCAGTGTGTTGGTTGCTGGAGTCAGGGTCAGTTCAGTCTTAATGACATTTGAGCTGACATTTAAAGACTGAGGAGGAGTTAAGCAGGTAAAGATGAGAGGGAGGGCACTGCAGAGAGGGAGGTTAGCCTTTGCAAGTGTCCTGTGCTAGGAAGGAGGACGGCGAGTTTAAGGAACTGAAAACAGTGACTAGAAAACGGTACTTCTGGAGCAGAGGAAGCTGGGAGGAATGTGAGACAAGATGAGATGTCGAGGTTGGCAGGTCTGATAAAGGCTTCTGGCCTTTATTTTGAAACCACATGGAAGTCTGATCTCCTCTGTATTTTCCTAGAAGATCTCTCCGTTTGCGGTAGGGAAACAAATAAGAGAGTACCAAGAGAAGATGCGTTGAGGTAAAGGGACATGACTGTAGAAGGGGACAGAAATGAGAATGACTTGGCCTAAGGAAATGCAGGGAAAGAGAGGTGGGATACTTGGTTTTTAGATGATAAAATCCTTTGGATTCAAAGGGGCTGAAAATGACAGCACGCTCCAACTTTACAATTATTTGCTATCATTACCCCCAGTTTTCAGATAAGCTGGTGAGAGTTAGGGTGTTATTGTTATGTTCAGTCGCTCAGTGTCTGACTCTTTGTAACCCCATGAACTGTAGCCCACCAGGCTACTCTGTCTGTAGGATTTCCCAGGCAAGAACACCGGAGGGGTTGCCATTTCCTGCTCCAGGGTATTCTTCCCCACCCAGGGATCAAACCTGAGTCTCTTGTGTTGCAAGCATTTTCTTTACCACAGAGCCATTGGCGGAGCCAAGAATTAGGGTAGTGCCTCTCAAACTTTAGTGAGTATAGGGATCACCTGATGATATTCTTAAAATGCAGATTGTGACTCAGAAGGTCTGCAGTGAGGCCTGTGATTCTGCCTCTTAAGCTCCAAATGATGCTGCTGCTGCTGGTCCGTGGACCACACTTTGAGAATCAAGGGCTTAGAGAAGTGAGATAATCTGAAGATGTGTTGGAATAGAGCCTTCACGTTTAACCGTGTTTGCCCATTGCCAAAGCCCGTGATCTTAATTAATCATAAACGCTATGGCTCCCAAAAGGTGGAGTTGTTGGTATAAAAAAGCCAGTTGGAAACAACCTGGGGAGGTTGTACACCAGGCTAAGAAATTTGGATTTTATCTGCAGGCAATTGGCAGCCATTGAAAATGTTTGAGCAGAGAAAGGTCCAATCAGAAAGCTTATATTGTGGTTTCTGGATGTATTTCCTATGAGTATTTTGTTTGTTCTTTTCAGCGTAGATCTCTTAGGTCAAGTTGAAGTGCAATTAAGGAAAAAATAGGGCTCTGAACTTTGTAAGTAATAGGGATGGTTTATTAGATCATCTACTCCGTAATGAGGGCAATAATTGGCTCTTATTTAGTGTTTCCTGCCCAATCATCCCAAGGCACTTTACTAATAAGCATCATCCTTCTTTCAGAGCTGAAGCAGCCGTTGGAGAAAGGCTCAGGGACTTGACGTACTGGGTCTGGCTGCTGGCATGTGTTCCTCATTTCTGTGGCGTCTAGATTCTTCTCCCCCAGTTCAGGTATATGCCTGGACATGTGATGTAACTGTTTGACATCATTATTAGTATTTTCTCCTGTGTCCCAGGGACTGCTAGCCTAATAAGAAACTAAAAGATATGTAAAAAGTGTCAAAATATTTAAAATGTTGTGTGCTTTATCTGCTACTTGGAAAGATACAAGGCCCAGAAGGGCTCTGAGAAGTCCCAGAGTAAAACAATTTGTTTAACTCTGTATCATTCAGTGGTTTTCTAAGCTAATTTGACCTTAGAATTGCCACAGCTCTTTTCTCTCTCTCAATTCTAGACATTCTGTTCAACAGTTGTTCTGTCTGATGGAGATAATGAAATGCTGTTCTGTCTGCAAAGATAATCACAGTCTTTGAATTCATCAAAATCAGTTGCTAGGCCTCTGTTCTTTTCTTTAGTGACTGACAGACTTGGAGTTTTGGCATATAGGACCACAGCATAGCATAGTTTTTGTTTTGCTTTATTTAAGCCAGGTGCTCTTACAGCTGTTAAAACTACATGTCCCTTCTTCAGTGTGGTACATATATATAATGGAATATTACTCAGTCATTAAAAATAAAGAAATAAGGCCATTTGCAGCAACATGGATGGACCTAGAGTGTATCATACTGAGTGAAGTAAGTCAGAGGAGAAATACTGTATGACATCCCTTAAATGTGAAATCTAACAAGGAAGGAAACAAATGGACTTACAAAACAGAAATAGACACAGAATGAGCTTATGGTTATCAGAGTCAGGGGGGTAAGGATGGGGATAAGGGATATTAGGGAGTTTCGGATGGACATGTGCACACTGCTATATTTAAGATGGATAACCAGCAAGGACCTACTGTAGAGCACAAGGAACTCTGCTCAATGTTATGTGGCAGCCTGGATGGGACGGGAGTTTGGGGGAGAATGGATACATGTATATGTAAGGCTGAGTCCCTTCAGTGTTCACCTGAAACTATCACAGCATTGTCTTTTAATCAGCTATACCCCAATACAAAATAAGAAGCAAAATAAAATAAAATAAACCTACATGTCCCTACTCAGCTTGAAGGACAGTCACTGACTTACTTTGCATGTTTCCCTGTTGTCTGGAAAGGGTGAGTTGTGCTTTTGTTTCTTTTCTTTGTTTCCACATGTTTAATTCTATTTTGGCAGCCATAGAATCTTCCTTCCCACTCTGTTTCAAGTAAAATATTCCAGGAATAGGATCATTGCCAGACATGACATTTACATTGAGCTATTTTTTATGTTAAATATAAAACATGATACTTGAATAGTTTTTAAAAATCTGAGTTAATTTGCTAATTTGAAAGTGAACTAAATTTGTCTTTTTGCCTAAAGGAACTAAGGATCTAGCATAAGATAAAGAAAACCTTTTTTTTTTTTTTCTTAAATCAGACTATAGTTAGCATTCATATGAAACCAGAAAACTTGTGCTAACTGTTTCAAGATGTTGTTGGAATAACATACATGCTGAGATACAGTACCACAGTAAGAATGAAAGTAACTGTGATATCAGAGAAATATAGAAAATTGGATTTTAAAAGTTATTGGATATTTTAAAAGGTGAATTTATAACTACTGAATAGATTGTCTCAATGATACCAGAATTTCCTGTCTTCAGTGTGTCTACTGTCTTCAGCTCTCATAGAGCTGGTTTCTTATAGAGAGCTATAGCATCTTTAAAAGTTTAGAAAAAAAGGCTTCATATTTTGGTAGGAGAACTGGCTAGGAAGTGCCTTGGAAATCCAGATGCCCAGACTTCTTTTCAAGAGATTCTAACAACTTAGATTCTCAGTTCTGAGATACCCATGATTCACACAGTGTGTTAGAAATGCAGATTCCCAGCCACAGCCTTCAACAGTTGTATGCCTTTGTGCAAGACGCGCAGTGCACAGCCTGGAGTGGCCCTGCCTCACCCTCAGAGGCTCTGCCTTCATGGGCCCGTCTGGGATTTCAGGAATGCATATTTTCTTCGCCTTTATTCTTTTAATAAAATGTAGTTGATTTACATTGTGTTAATTTCTGCTATGTGTGTGTATGTATGAATATGGAAACATATATATATACACATATATATTCTTTTTCACAATGGTTTATTATAGGTTTATTATAGGTTATTAAATGTAGTTCCCTGTGTGATGATAGGATCATCACTGTTGATCCTATCATTGACTGTTTCGATTGTAAGCTGAGCTCATTGCTTTTATATGGAACAGTATTTTTTACTTGAAAGAACGATTGCCACATGAAATATGGTTGTTCATACTTGAATATTTGTCAGATATTTGTTTTCAAAAATGCATAAAGTGAGCCTGTCACTTCAACTCAAGTCATTGGACAGTATTTGTTGCCAATGATCAAATTCATGCTTTAAAGCAAAAATTAGAGTTTTGGAAAACTTGTATCTGCCACCATGAACTTGACAGCTTCCCAATACTTAAAGACTTTTCTGATGAAATCTATGGCAATATTAAAAAATGTGATTCTTTTTTACATCATGTAATGAGATGTGTCAATGTTTGGAAGATCTGCATAATTCAGTGAGCCAATAAATTCAACTAGAGCAATGCATGCTTTTACAAATTTCTGCATGGGGAAAGGATCCATTCAAAGTGCAACAGAGTCCATGGATTTTCACATAATAGAGCACTACAAGTTTATTGATACAGTTTCAGGTTTCACACTGCAACTAACTCCTAAAGAAACTACCATTTGTCAAATTTTCATGCAGTATCAATGAAAAGGCTATTAAAATACTCCTTTTGGGGAAAGAGGGAGGGGAAAGGAAATGGCAGGGGATTACAAGGTGCAAACATGATGTATAAAATAAGCTATAAGAATCAATTGTATAGATAAGGAATATAGCTAATATTTTATGCTAACTATACATAGAGTATAATCTATAAAAGTTTTGAATCACTATTTTGTACATCTGAAATTAATGTAATATTATAAATCAGCTACACTTCAATTAAAAAAAAAAGTTCTCTTGGATTTTCTTGACACGCATCAATCCAAAACAATAGGTCATGCTGCTGCTCTTGCTAAGTCGCTTCAGTTGTGTCCAACTCTGTGCGACCCCGTAGACAGCAGCCCACTAAGCTCCTCTGTCCCTGGGATTCTCCAGGCCAGGATGCTGGAGTGGGTTGCCATTTCCTTTTCCAATGCATGAGAGTGAAAAGTGAAAGTGACGTCGCTCAGTCGTGCCTGAGTCTTAGCGACCCCATGGACTGCAGCCTATCAGGCTCCTCCGTCCATGGGATTTTCCAGGCAAGAGTACTGGAGTGAGGTGCCATTGCTTTCCAGTAGGACATGACGCAATGTAGAAGCAGATATGAAAATCTGCCAGCTTTCTATAAAGCTGAACATTGAAAAGATTTTCAAAATTCTGAAACGATGTCACTCTTCTCACTAGCTTTTTCATTTTAAAAAGTGTGTTATACAGGTTAACATATAATGAGTTTATTATTATTAATTTTATTACTTTTTTTATTTTTTGCTGTGCTGAGTCTCTATTGCTGTGCAGGCTTTTCTCTGGTTGTGGCGAATATGGGCTACTGTCTAGCTGTGGTGTCCAGGCCTCTCACTGGTGGTTGCTTCTCTTGTGGAGCACAGGCTGGAAGGCATGAGCTCCAGCAGCTGTGGCACTTGGGCTCAATAGCTGTGGCTCACTGCTCTAGAGCACAGGGTCAGTTGTGGTGGTGTGTGGGATTAACTGCTCCGCACATGTGGGATCTTCCTGGATCAGGGACTGAACCATGTCTCCTGCACTGGCGGGCGGATTCTTTACCACTGAGCCACCAGGGAAGCCCTGAGTTAATTATTATTTTAAAATAATTAGCAGTGTTTTGAAATGTTGCCATTTAATTCCTAACGTGGTAAATATCTTAGATATAACCTATATAAACAAAAGCTCTTTGGGGCCTTTAACAAGTTTTTGAGAGTGTGAATGGATCTTGAGACCAAAATGTTTGGGAATTGCTGGCCTAGGAAAACATTAAGTAAAGTAGTTTCACAGAATGTTCTGCCTTGAGATCTTCAACAGAAACTGAACAGCCAAGTACAAAAGGAGACATAAAACAAGAAGTGTTTAGTACATAAATAAGTTTAGAAATGCTATTAGCTACAGCCCCATATGGAGTCATGGTTCATAATAGCACATTAAAGTTTCACCTTGAACTTTGTTCAACTCTCACTCTTTCCTACCTTTATTTGAACATGAATGTATGTATACTGTTCCCTTGCCAGTGAGTGTTTTCATTTTAAATATTTTCCAACATGATGCTTTAGAAAGTGATATGTCGTTATTCATTGACTTCTAAGGTCAGTCATGTTTCCCTTCTGAATAGCTTCCAGACAGGAACCTCTCTAGTCATACCGTCAGGGGTTGGAGGTTGTGTGTTAAGGTTTGGCAGCCTCAGAATGTTTCACAACATTTTGGCTTTTTAGTTTTGTAAGCTCAGGTGGTTTATCTAGCTTTGCAAGACAGGCAAACTCATGAAAACCGATGATGATATGAATGTGTTCATGGGCTTACATTAATGGCCTTGTGAAGAGGATTTTTGCTCGCGGACAGAAGGCAATTAACTCAGCAGACTGTGCTTTTGCTTGAAATGAATGTCCTTTTGGTAGGACCTGATTTGTCCTTTCTGAGTCAATGGTTACTCAGTCATACATGCTATCTGATTGGGTTTCCTCAGAGGAATTGCCATTATCAAGGCTGTGGAAATAAGCAAAGTCAGTTTTATCACATGTTTCTCATAGTAAATGGTGATCTACTGGAATTCTAGTTTAGGAACTGGTTTGCTGATTATAATGCCTTAGTTCCTAGGACAAAATTGTTTTAAGGTAAACCTTGTGCTGCTGCTGCTAAGTGACTTCAGTCATGTCCAACTCTGTGCGACCCCACAGACAGCAGCCCACCAGACTCCGCCGTCCCTGGGATTCTCCAGGCAAGAACACTGGAGTGGGTTGCCATTTCCTTCTCCAATGCATGAAAGTGAAAAGTGAAAACTGAAAGTGAAGTTGCTCGGTCATGTCCAACTCTTTGCAACCCCATGGACTGCAGCCTACCAGGCTCCTCCATCCATGGGATTTTCCAGGCAAGAGTACTGGAGTGGGGTGCCATTGCCTTCTCCTTGCTAGTGGTTGTATTTGCACTTCTAGGCATCTATACTAAGGAATAAACAATGTAATGTTAAAATGTACTTATGAAGACACTTTCCATAGCAATTAAAAAAATTTTTTTTTTTTGAGAAGTAAGAACAAAATACAATTATTGCAGGGCAATTGCTCTACAGTATTGTGTTGGCCTCTGCCATACATCAACATGAATCAGCCACAGGTACACATATGTCCTGTCCCTCCTGAACCCCCTCTTCCATCTCCCACCCCATCCCACCCCTGCCTAGATTGTCATAGAACACCAGGGTGAGCTGGGTTGTAGCATTATTTCTAAAAACCAGAGTTGAAAACAACAGCTGGCGAATGTGGAAACAATGAAAAACTGTAGTACATTCACATAATAAAATGCCATATGGACAATAAAAGTCTGGTTTTGAATGTTGTATTTGCACTTCTAGGCATCTATACTAAGGAATAAACAATGTAATGTTAAAATGTACTTATGAAGACACTTTCCATAGCAATTAAAAAAATTTTTTTTTTTTGAGAAGTAAGAACAAAATACAATTATTGCAGGGCAATTGCTCTACAGTATTGTGTTGGCCTCTGCCATACATCAACATGAATCAGCCACAGGTACACATATGTCCTGTCCCTCCTGAACCCCCTCTTCCATCTCCCACCCCATCCCACCCCTGCCTAGATTGTCATAGAACACCAGGGTGAGCTGGGTTGTAGCATTATTTCTAAAAACCAGAGTTGAAAACAACAGCTGGCGAATGTGGAAACAATGAAAAACTGTAGTACATTCACATAATAAAATGCCATATGGACAATAAAAGTCTGGTTTTGAAGACTATTTAAGACAGGGGATCTTGTCCCCCAAATAATGTAAGTGAATATAGTGAGATAAAAAATCATGGTATGTAGTGTCAGGTGGTATTTCTGTTTATAGCCATGATCATCTCTGGGCATGCTCCTTTCTCTTCATTCTTGCAACTATGGGTGCTATTTTAAATAATATTTTTCAGTGTGATAAGGTAAAAATGTTATGTCATTCTTACACTAAGGAGATATTCAACAGAGAAGACGAAGAGCAGTAATTGGCATTTCCAGACTTGATTCTAATTGTAATATTGTAGAAAAAAGTACAGATGGGCTGATTCTGATTACTGACACCTGACAGCTACCAAGAGCTGGAAGAAAGTTCTAGAGCCCAGAGAAGTGATTTGAGTCAAATTAAAAATAAGCAGGAAAATCCCATGGTAGTCAGATTTAGTCGTTTATAATTCATCCTTGGCTAGATTGAATAAATACTACATTAAGGTCATCTCTATCCATCTGGAAAACCCTCATATAAACATTTAAAGAGACTAAGAGGCAGAGAGAGAATGTATTCCTGTCAGTCTCCCACGTGTCAGAGACTTTATCATTATAAAGTTCTAGTAGATCATAAAATTATCTGTCAAGTGATTAAAACTGTCATCATGGTTCTTGCTTCTTATGTTCTTTCCTCAGAGCATAGACGCAAAAGGTTTGCAGAATGCCTGTGGGCTTTTTTGGAGCCACTAAAGGGACTTGTCGCCTGTTTCCATTCCCTGCCACTCACCACAGATGTGCCAGTCATGCCTACCTTAATCTTTTGTCATAGTCACACTGAAACCGGCTAGAATATTGAAGGAACTGTCAAAAATGTAGCCATGTGAAAAGAATCAGAAGGCAGTGTTGTTATTCAGAGTTTGCTTCCGCTTGGGCTCCTGTTTGCATGGAGCAGGTTGGATGTCTGATTTCAGCAATGCAATTAATTCTTGGACAAGATGAAAAAAGATCTAACTGCCACATTTGCATACACTTGGGTGTTGCCTCACTAATTCCTGTACTTATTTTCTTTGCGATTTCATCTGAAAGCATCTTCTGAGGGCTTTTTGCTGTTGATTTTTTTTTTAATCTTTTGAATGATGAAAATGGACAAAAACAGAATTCAGCAAAATGTAAATGAATCAAGCAAATGGGATGCAAGAATATATTGTACAGATCCGGAATGGAAATAGAGATATTTGTTCTTCCGTCTTTTGAGCAGAATCATAAAACTTTCCATGGTGCGTCAGACATTCTGTTTTACATTCACTATTGCCAGACATTTAAAAGGTGATAAAAAGCATTTTAAAAATGTCGAGGTTATTGTTGTGTGTTCTGACAGTAAATAAGTATTTATTCTAACACAGAGATTTGTCCTCTAGCCCTGATATGGTCTTTTATAGCCACTGTGAATTTCTTCTTTTTAAAATATTGATTTCACTTTGCACTTTTTTCTATAGTGCTGCCTCGTCTGAGAATTATGATGATATCCCAAATGCAGATTTTAAAACTATTCTGAGCTAAACTGTGGAAAATGGCTATTGTTTTTTGAATAAAAGATTTTATGGCCTGGCCTTTGCATTGTTGAGATATGTTTTTGAGAATACTGTAACAGAAAATATATACTTCTAATATGTTCTCCTGGGACTTCCTTAGTGGCTCAGTGGTAAAGAATCCACCTGCCAATGCAGGAGATGTGAGTTTGATCCCTGGGTCAGGAAGATTCCCTGGAGAAGAAAATGGCAACCCACACCAGGATTTCTGCCTGGAATATCCCATGGATAGATGAGCCTAGTGGGCTACAGTCCACAGGGTCGCAAAGAGTCGGACATGATTTAGTGACTAAAGAAACAACAACAGCAACAATAATATATTCTCTTTTAAAAGAAATATTATTTTCAAACCTTACTGATAACAGAAGAAACACCATTGAAATAATTAACTAGGACTTGCTGGGATGGGAGAGTAGAGGCTAGATGGAGGGTGAATGTTCAGGAAATGCATGAATAGCTTCTTAATTAAACTGTAGAATCTTTAGGCTCCTTTCTATAATTATGTAGTGAATTTTCAGTTTTAGTGTATATATGTATATTCTATTTAGAACTAAATGAATATGTTCTTCAAAGGCTTGCACATATTACTGAAAACCATGGAATTCAAAATTTTATTTCTCTCTAAGGGACCTAGTAATAGCACAAAACCATCATAGCCAAGTGGTCCTCAGAGACCAACATTGAATTTTAAACTTTAGTTCAATAGAATTGCTTTTTAGAAAGCAAAATAGTTAAAAATCTGTATTAGTATCCTTTGCTCCCATCATGTTGCTCTTTCTTTGCTTGTTTTTGTAACTCCTTTTTTTCATAACCCTTGTGGTGACCAGTCTTCACTTTATTAGCCTTGCAGCCTGATGTTGCAAGATAGCAAAGGTCAATTCCTCTGGTCTCCATTCTGATCTGTTAAGAGAGAGTTATTGGTGGTCTTTATAATGCCCCTTTCGTTTCTAGAGTTCTTTGTTTATGTCTCCTTCCTCTTTTATCCTGCATTCATTATAGACTTACTATGAGGATTAAGTACAAAAAGTATCATGAGTGTAGTTTGAAAATTGTAATGCACTGTAGAAATATAAAGTATGAATGTGTTGCTATCTGGTATCATTTTCTGTGATTGTTCTTGTGTCTACACAAGATTGCATTTTTCCTGATGTGTGGGAAATCTTAAAAGAGTTTTCATGATGGACTTAACAACATATGTGCTAAGAAACCCTCCTGAATTGCCTTATTCTTAAGCTAGGGACTGTTTAGCTCTTGGATACTGTAGCAGTTATTTGAAGCTCAGCACCTACTTTTAGGCATTTCAGGAGGCTAAAGTATCAGAAAGGTAAAGTCAGGTATCTGAAGGTAAGAATATATTTCCGGTCTCTCAACCCATCAATGGCAGTTGATGGTCAGCTCTGAGAACATTGTTTTAGAAAGTAGCTATGATGATTTATCATAGACTAGCTAGTAAACACGAAAAAGGCAATGGCACCCCACTCCAGTACTCTTGCTTGAAAAAATCCCATGGACGGAGGAGCCTGGTAGGCTGCAGTCCATGGGGTTGCTAAGAGTTGGATATGACTGAGCGAATTCACTTTCACTTTCACTTTTCACTTTCATGCATTGGAGAAGGAAATGGCAACCCATTCCAGTGTTCTTGCCTGGAGAATCTCAGGGACGAGGGAGCCTGGTGGGCTGCCGTCTATGGGGTCACACAGAGTCAGACACAACTAAAGTGACTTAGCATCTTAACATTAGCCAGTAAACAAAGTATGATCCGTGCCTGACTTGGACCAGTGTTTTCTCCCCCTTTGATTTGTGCTTAAAAGCCTGCTAGACTGATGTTGAAGAAATTAAGATGTGGAAGCTAACTGCAAAAAAGTTTCATAGTTGTTTTTATGTCTCTTAGTGCCTAGAGCAAACTCTTGATCCACGTAACAATAACCCCTTGAAATGCCATTTAGATTGGAAGTGCTGATGCAACACTAATGATTTTAGAGCAAATATGTTACTCTGATTTCTCCATCTGCTATGAATAAAAGGATATCAGTAGAAAGTCTTTGTAAAGAAAATTGTTTCTTAGAAATATTGAAGGTATTTTGAAATGTGTGCAAGTATAAGGGAAGAGTGATTCTTTTATTTTTATGTGTTTATTTTTAAAATTTTATTTGAATTGATTAATGCAAGTTAGTTTATTTTTAAATTTTTTGAAGTATAGTTTCTTTATAATATTGTGTTAGTTTCTACTGTACAGCAAAGTGAATCAGGTGTTTTTTTGTTTTTTTTTTTTAAATTTCTCCCATTTAGGTCACAACACAGCACTGAGTAAAGTTCCCTAAACTATACAGTAGGTTCTCATTACTTATCTATTTTATTCATAATAGCAATAGTGTATATATGTCAATCCTAATGTCCCAATTATCGCATCCTTCGTCAAGTGTTTCAGAAAACAGAAACTTTATTGTAGCTCCATGGAAATGTTAAGAATTTTTTGCTATTTTTTTTAAGACTCCTGAAAAGTATCAAATGACCAGCCATCTAGGTTTTGTTGTGACACATTCCTGATGATGCATAGGAAAACATTCCCCATGGGTTTCTTTAGAGATTCTAACCAGGGATAAGAGCTCCTGCTCTGTCTTGACTAAGGAGTGGTTCTTTTCTTTCTTTGAGGATTGTCCTCATTTGATTCAGTCCCCATGTAGTGTGGGAGGAATGGGGTATGCACCCTCTTAGGTGCCTGGGCAACTCTATCCATGAATACTGATATTATTAGATTTTTGAAAAAATTCTATAGCCATCCATTTGCAAGTTTAGATATAGTGATTCTTTAAGAATATATGTAATATCAATATTCACATAAGAAAAGTCAAAAATTTCACAATAATAATAATAGAAGAAAGTAGAAGATTGTTAAAGACATACAACTAAAAAAGGCACCAGGCCCAAATAGTTTTATAGCTAAATTAAGTCTAAGCTTAAAAAATAGATGCTCCCTATGGTTATCAATACCAAACCATCCTACCTGTCTCCTGAGAAACCTGTATGTGGATCAGGAAGCAAGAGTTGGAACTCTGTATGGAACAACTGATTGGTTCAAGATTGAGAAAGAAGTACAACAGGGCTGTCCGCTGTCACTCTGTTTGCTTAACCTGTAGTCTGAGCACATCATGAGAAATGCTGGGGTAGATGACTTACAAGTTGGAATCAACATAGGCGGGAGGAACATCAACAACCTCAGATATATGGATGATACCACTCTAACGGCAGAAAGCAAAGAGGAACTAAAGCCTCTTGGTGAGGATGTAGGAGGAGAGTGAAAAAACTGGTTTAAAACTAAATATTAAAAAAACTAAGGTCATGGCATCTGGCCCCATTACTTCATGGCAAATAAAAGGGGAAAATGTGGAAGTAGTGACAGATTTCCTCTTCTTGGGTTCTAAAACACTCAGATGGTGACTGCAGCCAGGAAATCAGAAGACAGTTGCTTCTTGGCAGGAAACCTAGATCATGAGTTGAAAGCAGAGACATTACTCTGTTGACAAAGATCCATATAGTCAAGGCTCTGGTCTTCCCAGTGCTCATGTATGGTTGTGAGATCTGGACCATAAAGAAGGCAGAATGCCGAAGAATTGATACCTTCAAACCGTGGTGATGGAGGAGACTCCTGAAAGTCCCCTGGACAGCAAGGACCTCAAACCAGTAAATAAAGGGAAATCTATCCTCAGAACTTGTAGGAAGGACTAATGCTGAAGCAGAAGCACCAGTATACTGGTCATCTGATGTGAAGAGGTAACTCATTGGAGAAGTCCCTGATGCTGGGAAAGATTGAGGGTGGCAGAGGAAGAAGGCATCAGAGGATGAGATGGCTGGATAGCATCACCAATGCTTTGGCAAATTTTGGGAGATGGTAAGGGACAGGGAGGGCTGGCATGCTGCAGTCCATGGGGTCGCAAAGAGATGAACATAACTGGGTGACTGAACGGCAAAACAACAACAAATGGTTATCCTACAATTAAGACTATGGAGAAGGAAAGAAGGGATCTCAAGTAATTGTGTAAATCTAGTATAACTTTATATTAAAAACTAAATTCCATCTGTTTATGAGGATATAATAAAATATTTTATTTCAAAAAGCATAAGCTCCTTCAGAATTGGAAACATCTTTACCATTATAGATAAATACCATTCATCACATTCAGTTCAGTTCAGTCCCTCAGTTGTGTCCCACTCTTTGCAACTCCATGGACTGCAGCACACCAGACCTCCCTGTCCATCACCAAATCCCAAAGTAAGCTCAAATTCATGTCCACTGAGTCAGTGATGCCATCCAACCATCTCATCCTCTGTCGTTCACCTCCCGCCTTCAATCTTTCCCAGCATCAGGGTCTTTTCCAGTGAGTCATTTCTTCGCATCAGGTGGCCAAAGTATTGGAGTTTCAGCTTCAACATCAGTCCTTCCAATGATATTCAGGACTGATTTCCTTTAGGATGGACTGGTTGGATCTCCTTGCAGTCCAAGGGACTTGCACGAGTCTTCTCCAACACCACAGTTCAGAAGCATCAATTCTTTGGTGCTCAGCTTTCTTTATGGTCCAACTCACATTCATACAGGACTACTGGAAAAACCATAGCTTTGATGAGACAGACCTTTGTTGGCAAAGTAATATTTCTGCTTTTGAATATGCTGTCTAGGTTGGTCGTAACCTTCCTTCCAAGGAGCAAACGTCTTTTAATTTCATGGCTTCAGTCATCATCTGCAGTGATTTTGGAGCCCAAGAAAATAAAGTCTGACACTGTTTCCATTGCTTCCCCATCTATTTCCCATGAAGTGATAGGACCAGATGCCATGATCTTAGTTTTCTGAATGTTGAGCTTTAAGCCCACCTTTTCACTCTTCTCTTTCACTTTCATCAAGAGGCTCTTTAGTTCTTCACTTTCTGCCATAAGGGTGGTGTCATCTGCATATCTGAGGTTATTGCTCTTTCTCCTGGCATTCTTGATTCCAGCTTGTGCTTCATCCAGCCCAGTATTTCTCATGTGTACTCTGCATATCAGTTAAATAAGCAGGGTGACAGTATACAGCCTTGATATACTCCTTTTCCTATTTGGAACCAGTCTGTTGTTCCATGTCCAGTTCTAACTGTTGCTTCTTGATCTGCATTCAGATTTCTCAGGAGGCAGTTCAGGTCGTCTGATATTCCCATCTCTTTCAGAATTTTCCACAGTTTGTTGTGATCCACATAGTCAAAGGCTTTGGCATAGTCAATGAAGCAGAAGTAGATGTTTATCTGGAACTCTTTTTCTTTTTCAATGATCCAGTGGATGTTGGCAACTTGATCTCTGGTTCCTGTGCCTTTTCTAAATCCATCTTGAACATCTGGAATTTCATGGTTCACATACTATTGAAGCCTGGCTTGGAGAATTTTTGAGCATTACTTTGCTAGTGTGGGAAATGAGTGCAATTGTGCTGTAGTTTAAGCATTAGCTTCATCACATTAGCAGATTAAAAGATAAAGATAATATGATTATATCAATACATGTTGTGCTAGTTTCCTAGGCTTCTGTAACAAATTATCAAACTGGGTAACTTAAAACAAAAGGAATATTTTTTTCTCACAGTCCTGGATGCCAGGGGTGCTAACAGGATGAAGCTCTCTCTGAAGTGTATAAAGGGATGATCCTCCCTTGCCTCTTCCTAATTTCTAGTGATTGCTGGCAGTCTTTTGTGTTCCTTGGCCTGTAGATACTTTACTTCCATACCTGCCTTTGTCATCAGGTGGAGTTATCCTTGTTTATCTCTCTCTGTCTCTATTTTCTCTTCTTAGAAGGATGCCAATCACTGAATTAGAGCTCAGTCATAGGATTAGAGCCCTAAGCCAGTATGACCTCATCTTAGTTTAACTAAGCACATATGCCAAGACCCTATTACAAAATAAAGTTACCAAGTGGCAATAAATTTGTGGAGGACTCTATTCAACCCACTACACATACTAAAAAGGAATTTGACACAATTTATTAGTTATTTCTAATAACTTCCTATGTAAAATAGGCATAATGGTAGTTAATGAAACATAATAAAGGATATTTATAAAAACTCACCATCACATTATATTAAATAGTGAAATTTAAAAGCCAGTTGTCTTAAGGTCAGGAAAAATGCAGAGAGAAATTTGCTGTCAACACCATAACTTAGCAATATATTGTCGGTTCTGTATGATGCAATTAAACAATGGAATTAAGCAGTATAAACATCAGAAAAATCAGACACAGTTATTTTTGTTTTCAGATATGGTTATGTTCCTAGAAATGTTACAGATTATTACTAAGGAAACATGTAAGGGGAATGGCCACAAGGTAAATATATGAAAAGCAAAACTTTTTCACCTTTAATAACCAGTTACATAGAATTAGAAAAAATTCATTTATGTAAACAAAAATATAAAATTCTTAGTAACAAGTTTAACAAGAAAGTCATACTATATTTTCTAATGTTTCCAAATATTATAAGTTCATTCCTTTTTAAAATAATATGTATGTTAATGGAATTCCAGTCAGAATGGCAACAGATTCTTATTTTGACTCTTCCTTCTAGATATTAAAACTTCATATAGAGTTGCTGTTATGAAAACAATATGTTATTGGCCATGAGAATTGATTTCTGGAATAGAAAAAAGCCAGAAACCAATCAAATATATAAAAATGAGCTAAATATATAATCAAAATGGCTTTTTCATCTAGTGGGAATTGTATGTCTGTTTAAAAACTGATGTAAAGGCTGACTTTTCATATGTATCTTGTAAATGATATCCTTCTATTTTCTCCATGATATTTATGAATCAAAGATATAAACAATATAAATGTAAGAAAACTAGGAACTCTCCTCTACATTGATGAGATAATGTTTATACACCATATTTGAAAAAAAAATGGCTAGAGATAACTAATTTGGACTTTAGAAATGGGAAAATTTAAATGAACAGTAGATTTAGGAAAATCTGCTCAACCTATCTAGTAGTTATGGAAATACAGATTCATATTATAATGATGAAGCAAAAAGTTTTCATATCCTGGTAGATCTGGAAGTAGCTATCAAAATTAATGGTATATCTGCTGTTTGACATGATACCTCTACTATTAGGAGTCAGTATCATATAAAAAAATGTCTAGTCAAGGATGTTTGCTGCACTGTTTATAGTGGCAAAAACAAAACGAAGCTGAAATTAACCAAAAAATAGCTCATTAATTGAGAAATTATTGAACATATTTATAACTGTTCCATGGAATATTTTGCAATGCATAAAAGTAATTAGGTAGATCTATATGTCCTGTCCAATGTGTCCATAATTAAGTAACTGAATAGTACTCAAGAAAGTATAAGCCTATTAAAATTAAAAGGAAAGAGTGCCTCTGTATACAAATCTGTTTGTATATATTTTGTATGAAGCCAGAGAAAGATGTGGAAGGATGAATAAGTACTTATACTTTTTGTTTTTTATTATTTACCATGGGAAAATGAGATTGGGAATAGAGTGGGGAAAATATTGGTTTATTTTATGTGTGTTTTCATTTAATTTGTTTAAACAAAAATGTATTTGTTAACACACACATGTATGTATTTTTTATTTTATCTGTTATGTTTCAGTGTCTATTATTTCTAAAATTAAAATAATTATGAATTCTCTTTAACATTTTAGTATATGTGCATGCATGCTAAGCCACTTTAGTTGTGCCCAGCTCTTTGCAACCCTATGAACTGTAGCCCACCAGTCTCCTCTGCCCATGGGATTCTCCAGGCAAGAATAGTGGAGAGGGTTACAGTGCCCGCTTCCAGGATTACATGTGTATGGATTTATCTTAAATCCTCATGGTTTCACTGTTTTTAAGTTAATGCTTTTACCTCATTGAAAAATGGGCAAAATATTTGAATGGTAATTCACAAAGGAAAAGATATAAAAGCACTAGTAAAACTTTCAGTTTCATTAGTCGAAGCAATGATATATAGAGCAATAATGAGATTTTTCCAAGATTGTCAACTGTCAAAAAAATTAATACTTCTCATTGTTATGCAGAGTTTATAGTATTAAACACTGAGTATGTACAACACTGAGTATGTACTTGGTAAACCTTCTGGGGGGCAGTTTGGCAATATTAACTTAAAACTCTGATAATGTTCATACTTTCCTGTCCAGCCACACTACTTCCAGAAAGTGATGCTAAGGAAATAATTGTGAAGATTTGTGTGTGGATTTTCACTACAGCTTTGTTTATAATAATGAAAAAAGCTGTAAATATCTATATTCATAAGTAGTAGAGTGTTTAAGAAAATACATTTACAAGCTGTATTACAATTATGTACACACGTACAGCCACACGTACAAAGTTACGTAGTTACAATGAAAATTCACGTTTGATGGTGTAAGATGGTGTAACTCTCCATTTGTCCCCTGAAGAACACATTGTGGGTAACATTCATTATTTCCTGGAATGCAGTCAACATTTCCTTTCCACACATTTATGACATAGAGAGATATGCATACAATAGTTGATTAGTGGTTAGGTTGCAATTATTGCATAGTACATCAAGGCTGTATATTGTCACCCTGCTTATTTAACTTATATGCAGAGTACATCATGAGAAACGCTGGGCTGGAAGAAGCACAAGATGGAATCAAGATTGCCAGCAGAAATATCAATAACCTCAGATATGCAGATGATACCACCCTTATGGCAGAAAGTGAAGAAGAACTAAAAAGCCTCTTGATGAAAGTGAAAGAGAAGAGTGAAAAAGTTGGCTTAAAGCTCAACATTCAGAAAACAAAAGATCATGGCATCTGGTCCCATCACTTCATGGCAAATAGATGGGGAAGCAATGAAAACAGTGACAGACTTTATTTTTTGGGCTCCAAAATCACTGCAGATGGTGATTGCAGCCATGAAATTAAAAGATGCTTGCTCCTTGGAAGGAAAGTTATAACCAACCTAGATAACATATTGAAAAGCAGAGACATTACTTTGCCAACAAAGGTCCGTCTAGTCAAGGCTATGGTTTTTCCAGTGGTCATGTATGGATGTGAGAGTTGGACTGTGAAGAAAGCTGAGCACCAAAGAATTGATGCTTTTGAACTGTGATGTTGGAGAAGACTCTTGCGAGTCCCTTGGACTGCAAGGAGATCCAACCAGTCCATCCTAAAGGAGATCAGCCCTGGGTGTTCATTGGAAAGACTGATGCTAAAGCTGAAACTCCAGTACTTTGGCCACCTGATATGAAGAGTTGACTCACTGGAAAAGACTCTGATGCTGGGAGGGATTGGGAGCAGGAGGAGAAGAGGACGACTGAGGATGAGATGGCTGGATGGCATCACCGACTCGATGGACATGGGTTTGGGTGAACTCCAGGAGTTGGTGATGGACAGGGAGGCCTGGCGTGCTGCAACTCATGGGGTTGCAAAGAGTTGGACACGACTGAGTAACTGAACTGAACTGAACTGATGATCCCTCTTTAGATATATTTATACATTAGGATGAATGGAAGTATACATAATAGACTTAATACTAGTTTTCTCTGGATGATGTGTAATAGATTATATTGTATATTTTTCTGTATTTTTTTTAACTTTTGGTAATATGCTTCTTGTACTTTTGCTATACATTGTATCTCTTAAAACATGTTGATTTTTTAAAAAGACATAAAATACTTAATTCAGTTCAGTTCAGTTCAGTCTCTCAGTCGTGTCCGAAGACTTAATTGGAAAAGTTTAAAAAATTAAGACGGGCAACTAGAATAGTAAAAGAAAAATAAGGTAAAAAAATATATAGACTCAGTGAAGAAAGTACTGCTGTTAATAATCTCATAGTACAAGCTGTTAGTTGATAATGTAAGGCCTAGAGAGGGGACTTTGAAAAAATCTGTTTTGAGTCTCTTGTACTTAAACACTTGACCTTTCTGAATTGGCTCTCCTGCCATAGGCAGCTTAACAGGGGATTCTTCACTACATGTTTACTTTATCTCATTTGTTTGGGGGTGGGGTTTCCAGTTTTTCCCCGGGGAGTAAATTACTTCATGTAGCTAATTCTCAAACACTTATCTCAGAAGCTGCACACTTTTCTGATAGAAGGCAAATGTCATGACTGAAGGCATGGGACAGAACCTGATTGATATTCCTAACATGCATCTTTTATTTTCTGGAAGCCAAATCTGCATTCTTTTGAGTGGTGTAGAATGTCAGTACAAATGGTCTATCTATGCTGAACCTGGTGGAGAGGGAAAAAAACCCCACATTCCACTTCTTTATTTAGAGTTTGCTTTGAGAACGGCAAGCACTATTTGAAAGGTCATCCCATTTCAAGTAGCAGATGGATAGGAAAAAAAAGACTCTGGCTTTTACAAACAATTTAATTGAATTCTCCTTGCCATTTCTACAGGCAATTCAAGATATTTTTTAAAGCATTGATCCATAATTATCTTTCAGAGTGGTTAGTATTGTTAGACAGATGTGTAATTCTTCATGTATGAGAGAGCAATATAGCATCCATTTTACCTATTTGATTGTCTTTTCCTTTCCTGTGCAAACAAATGCACACAATAAAAGGCAAATCTTGCTTTAAAAAAAGAGCAGATTAAAATTTTTTTTCAGATTTGTTTCTGACTTGAAGCTCTCCTTTCTTAAAGCTGTGGCTGTATTTATAAAGGTCAGCTTCTTTGCCTCCCTGTAAGTAAATTATAATTTGCATCTATGCCTACTTTTATTTAAGTCCCTGGGCACAAGAACCCTGGGGGTTAGTCACAAACCATGAGACACAGATTTATCATATTAATAGAATATAAAACAAGTATGACCAAGACTTCTAAGAACACATTGTATTTGTGGTTTATTGTGTCCCGTTTTTAAATAAGTATTTATAATCTAACTACTAATCTGATTAGGGTAAGTGTGTGCCAGATATTAATAAAATTAAGGACTCCCAGTTAAATTTGAATTTCAAATATACAGTGAATATTTTTATGACTTGTGTAGGAGTCCTTTGTTCGATCCCTGGTCCAGGAAGATCCCCGGGAGATGAAAATGGCAATCCACTCCAGTATTCTTGCCTGGGAAATTCCATGGACAGAGGAGCCTGGCAGACTACAGTCCATGGGATCAAATCCATGGGGTTGCTAAGAGTCAGACACGACTGAGCGACTAAACATCAACAACAATAACAACAAATCGCCTATGTAATAGACTGGAGAGTTATCTCAGAATATCCTATTTAAATACAGTTGTGAAATATAATTAGTTTAAGTGAATATACTTAGTATATTATAGTATACTTCAGTTCAGTTCAGTCGCTCAGTCGTGTCCTACTCTTTGCGACCCCGTGAATTGCAGCACGCCAGGCCTCCCTGTCCATCACCAACTCCCAGAGTTCACCCAGACCCACACCCATGGAGTCAGTGATGCTATCCAGCCATCTCATCCTCGGTTGTCCCCTTCTCCTCCTGCCCCCAATCCCTCCCAGCATCAGGGTCTTTTCCAATGAGTCAACTCATCGCACGAAGTGACCAAAGTACTGGAGTTTCAGCTTCAGCATCATTCCTTCCAAAGAAATCCCAGAGTTGATCTCCTTCAGAATGGACTGTTGGATCTCCTTGCAGTCCAAGGGACTCTCAAGAGTCTTCTCCAACACCACAGTTCAAAAGCATCAATTTTCAGCCCTCAGCTTTCTTTATAGTCCAGCTCTCACATCCATACATGACCACTGGAAAAACTGGGTTGCTAAGAGTCAGACACGACTGAGCGACTAAACATCAACAACAATAACAACAAATCGCCTATGTAATAGACTGGAGAGTTATCTCAGAATATCCTATTTAAATACAGTTGTGAAATATAATTAGTTTAAGTGAATATACTTAGTATATTATAGTATACTTCAGTTCAGTTCAGTCGCTCAGTCGTGTCCTACTCTTTGCGACCCCGTGAATTGCAGCACGCCAGGCCTCCCTGTCCATCACCAACTCCCAGAGTTCACCCAGACCCACACCCATGGAGTCAGTGATGCTATCCAGCCATCTCATCCTCGGTTGTCCCCTTCTCCTCCTGCCCCCAATCCCTCCCAGCATCAGGGTCTTTTCCAATGAGTCAACTCATCGCACGAAGTGACCAAAGTACTGGAGTTTCAGCTTCAGCATCATTCCTTCCAAAGAAATCCCAGAGTTGATCTCCTTCAGAATGGACTGGTTGGATCTCCTTGCAGTCCAAGGGACTCTCAAGAGTCTTCTCCAACACCACAGTTCAAAAGCATCAATTTTCAGCCCTCAGCTTTCTTTATAGTCCAGCTCTCACATCCATACATGACCACTGGAAAAACCATAGCCCTGACTAGACGGACCTTAGTCGGCAAAGTAATGTCTCTGCTTTTGAATATGCTATCTAGTTTGGTCATACTTAGTATATACTTAGTATAATTAGTATAAATGAATATACTTAGAAATATAATTAGTATAAGTGAATAGTATAAGTGAATATACATGAGACCTAGTTCAGTGAACAATTGTCATTGAACACCCATGTCAAGGTTTGCTCAGATCAAGACCTAGACAATTTCCAGTGTCCCAAAAGTCCCAGAAAAACCATCCCAGTCTCAGTCCTTTCTCTGACATCTTAGACCTAGTCACTACACTCTTCTTTGCAATGATTATTTCATTTCATTTCTTCATTATTTAATCATTAATGGGTATACTATGAGGGGGCTTCCTGGGTGGCACTAGTTGTAAAGAACTGGCCTGCTAATGCAGAAAACAAAAGAGATAGATGCAGGTTTGATCCCTGGGTCAGAAAAATGCCCTGAAGAAGGGCATGGCAACCCATTCCAGTATTCGTACCTGGAGAATCCCATGGACAGAGAAGCCTGGCGGGCTACAGATTATAGGGTCGCAAAGAGTCAGACATGACTGAAGGGACTAAGCATGCACACATACATTTATACTTCTAATCACTATAAGTTTTACATATTTTAAGTTTCATATACATGAAACTTATACATGGATCACACTGCATTAATCCTTTAAAAGTAAAATGTTAATAAATCAATCCAATTTGGGGATAAATACTAGTGCTGTCTCTCCATAAATTTATGAAATAGACAACCCTGTTAAGTTTGAATGTACTTGAGTTTGCTATGTAGCAAAGGCTGAAGGGTAGTTATCTAAAAGAAATCATAATGACTTTCCTGATTTAATGGTCCCCAAAATATTTGCATTTTAAAAATACTCTTCTTTCAAACTGTCCCCCAAGCCTCATTATTTTCCAGAATGTTGGGCCAATCCAGTGGTATTTTCACTGGGTTTCAGTTTCATTGGTATCAGTGGAATAAATCACATCACCAACCTATCTAAGGTCATAATGTTCAGCCATAAATGGATAAAGCCTTTTGATTTATTATTCATGTAGATAACAATACTCAGGATGAGGAAGGAACATTCCCTTTTATATCATAAATTTTGTCTGGTGACATTTAAAAAATGTCTTCCAGAGCCCAGACCTCTGATCCATGGACTTTCTTTCTTTTTGTTAATGGTACCATATTTTTCTTTCCTCATTTCTCCTTTATCTCCTTAATACTGAAGGTGGCACATTTTCCAAGTTCCTTTGAAGAGAAACCATCATGTGAGCAAAATTAATAAAGAGGAATTTAAAAACAGACTTCTGAATGTTCTAGGAAATGGGCAGTTTTACATAGCAAGCACCTGAACTCAGGGGTGATTTACTATTCATTTGACTATGGTGAATAATCAGGATTTTCATAGTAAATTGGAGTTATTGAGATTTTTTTTTAACCCTAAAGAAGAAGTTTGAGAATGTATGTCTTTAAAATTTGAATTTACTGGAATTCATGTTTCAGGAGACAGAGAACTTTCTACCTAGAAGCAACCTTGAAAATTACATGGTTAAGGTCTCTATATAATGTATATAAAACTTTGAATGTTTTATAAAAACTGGATTGATAATAGAAATTTTATGAGGGTGCATTAGTATAGAAGAGATTGTTTCCTCCTTTTCTTTTCTCCTGCCTCCTTCTCTCCTTCTCTCTCTCCCTTCCTTTTTTTTTTTTTCCTTTGTTTTTTCTTTTAAAACATTAAGGCCCTTTACTCAGAGAAAATCTTGCCAAAAGCTCACTAGGTGAAATGAAGTTATAGTTTTTGAATAGAGAGTGGGGCTGGACCCTACGTGCCTTAACTCTTCCCTACCACACGAACCCTCAGAGTACCCTACTGACACCTTGGTTGTCCATGATCACGGTTTGAAAGCTAAAGCGAACTGAATATTTATTAATCAACACATTATGTGCAGGTGCTCTCCTAAACATTTTATAAATATTAACTTATTTAATTCTCAAAATAACTGATGGCTATTATTATTATCCTCATTTTACAGATGGTGAAAGTGAAGCACAAAGGAGTTAAATAAGTTTTCTGAGATCACACAGATATTAAATGGCAGGACCTGGACAGTCTTGTTCCAGAATCCTGTTCTTACCCAGAAGGCTTTGCAGTTTCTCCCTAGCAGCAGCAGTTATATGCAATGATTATTAGGTGTTAGGCATTATACTAGGAGTTTTGCATGTTTTATGATAGCTGATGCTCCCAAAGTAGCCAGAGAGGTAACGATATTATCCCCAGTATATGGATGTAGGAAATGAGGCATAAAGAAGTTTCATAGCATTCCTTTCAGGTGGAAATCCAGGGTTTGAACCTTCATAGTTTGACTTCAGAGCCTATGCTTTTAACCACTTGTGTCATAGGCTCTCATAAGAGTGAAGATAGTTGTTTGTTCTTAAAGAGTCATGATGCTTTTCATTTTCCTTCATGTTGAGTTCACATTGTCTAACACTACCAAGAGGAGCCTCCCAGTTCCTCTACCAGGGCAGGGTCATGCCCAGAGAAAATTTAGTCTCTTAGTGTTCCCTACTGCTGCTGCTTTGTTGCTCAGTACTGTGTGACTCTTTGCGACCCCAAGGCTCCAGTCGAAGGACTGTAGCCCACCAGGCTCCTCTGTCCATGGGACTCTCCAGGCCAGAATACTGGAGTGGGTAGCCATTCCCTTCTCTAGAGGATCTTCCCGACCTAGGAATCTAACTGGGGTCTCCTGCATTGCAGGCAGATTCTTTTCCAGCTGAGCTACTAGGGAAGGCCTAGTGTTCCTTACCTTATATCCATTCTCAAATTTGCCTTCTGATCCTTCTCAAGTTAGCCTGCTTAATTTTCCCAGTATTTTCTCCATGTCTACTAAGCAATGAATGCCATCAAGTAATCATACTTTCCTGACAAAGACTGATGGCCCTCCTCATCTGTCTCCTACATTTTGACTTAATCCTCCTGGATATATAATGTCTTTGATTTGTTTGATAGTTTCAGTTGTAGAAATATTAGACCCTATTGCAGACTAATAGCAGAGAACCTTTCTCTTCATTCAGTGCTGGTCCAACTAAAGAACTATGCGTCTAAAACAGTTATATCTAGCGTACAAGCATAAGGTGATTCTTATGGCAGGAGCAGAGAGGCCTGATGGTGGTGTAAGACCTAGTACACATGGGTGGCTGAGTTTATGCTGTTCACTGAGCTGTGTTGTGCTTTGGCCCTTTATCTGCTGGGCAGAAATTTTGTAGGAGAAGCATGGTCTTGTGAAGAGTGTTGGCTGCCATGTGACCTTCAATACTGGCAAGGTAGAAAGCAGTGCTTTGTTAACTGTAATAATGTGTTACTTTTAGGAATTATAGTTTGTTGCTTAGGACTTAATATGCCTTTGTCAATTTCCTCTTAATATTTACCAATGACTTTAGCTTCTTGAGTTAAATCTTGAGTAAACATGGTGATTTCCAGGAACCATTGAGTAGAGAGATACCTACTGAGGCAAATCAAAACATATGGGGTCCTCAAAGCCCCCTATCCAGAGAGAGCGCACCATTTGAGAATGTGATCTTTTACTTCTTTTAGTGCTACAAAATTAAAATAGATAGGCCATGATTCTACCAATTTAAAGGTAAAAGAATTCTTACAGTTAGAAAGACATGTTCATTTTATATAAGGGTACAATTTCTTCAGAGTGTATTCACTCATGAAGGAGTAATTTAGTAGAATCAGCACCTTACCCAGAAAGAGATCGAGGAATACGTTAGATTAAATTGATTCCTGATAGTAGCCCCTGACATAACTGTTCTCAATTGCTATAAAATACTTGTATATGTATAAAATACTCATATATAAATATATACCTTATTTATTTTAAAGTTCAAGAGGTCAGAAGTCTGAAATGAATTTTATCAGGATTAAATCAAGGTGTTGGCAGGTTGATTTTCTTTCTGGAGTCTAAAGGGAGAACCTGTTTCCTTCTCTTTTCCAGCTTCTAGAAGTTGCCCACATTCCTTTACTTGTGGTCCTCTTTCATGTTCATAGCCAGCAATGGCCAAGTTATCTTTCTCATATTCTGTCACTCTGAGCCTTCTCTCTCTTTTCATATTTAAGGACCCTTGCAATATATTGAGTCCACCTAAATAATAATGGATAATCTATTTTAGGGTTAAATAATTAGAGACCTCAGTTCCATCTACCAATTTAATTCTTCTTTGTCATTTACCTAACATAGTCACAAATTCTAAGGATTAGGTTGAAGACATTATTCTGCCTACTACATGTGGGTATAATATTTTTGGAAGTACACTTATATCAGTATCTGTCATGGATAAAGCTCCATAGCTATGCTAAAGATGAAAGGGGCCTTGGGGATTCTTGTTTTGTTTGTTTGCTTGTTTTTGTACTCAGATTGGACATGGATCTAAGCAGTGGAGCTAAAAATTCTACCTCAAGTCAGGGAGCTTACTAGACAAAAAACCTACTAGAGGCTGGGGATTAGGATATAAATTCTGCAAGGCAAATTATGATCCACTTGTAGGGGATTCAAATAAAGACACATAAGTAAAGTCACCCTGCATATTTAACTTATGTGCAGAGTACATCATGAGAAATGCTGGGCTGGATAAAGCACAAGCTGGAATCAAGATTGCTGGGAGAAATGTCAATAACCTCAGATATGCAGATGACACCACCTTTATGACAAAAAGTAAAGAAGAACTAAAGAGCCTCTTGATGAAAGTGAAAGAGGAAAGTGAAAAAGTTGGCTTAAAGCTCAATATTTAGAAAACTAAGATCATGGCATCTGGTCCCATCACTTCATGAAAAATAGATGGGGAAACAGTGGAAAAAGTGGCAGACTTTACTTTTGGGGCTCCAAAATCACTTCNACAGAGGATGAGATGGCTGGATGGCATCACGGACTCAATGGACGTGAGTCTGAGTGAAGTCCGGGAGTTGGTGATGGACGGGGAGGCCTGGCGTGCTGCGATTCATGGAGTCGCCAAGAGTCTGACACGACTGAGCGACTGAACTGAACTGAACTGATATAACTTCATTGCTAACACTAACAAGCGGGTACTCTTTCTTCCGCCTTCTGATGCCTATGTCAGAAGTTTTCTCTATCTCCTTTATACTTTAATAAAACTTTGCTACACAAAAGCTCTGAGCAATCAAGCCTCGTCTCTGGCCTCGGATTGAATTCTTCTCCTCCGGAGGCCAAGAATCCCGGCGTCGTGATTCAACAACAATCTTTCATCTTGGGGGCTTGTCTGGGATAATTCAGGACAAGGTAAGGATGCTTGGAGCTCTAGTTCTTTGTTCTCTCAGCGAACACGTTTTCTGCTGTGCTTTACTAACTCTATTGTGTGCTCGTGTGAATGAATGACATGCCCTGCGCAAAGCAAGTGAGGAGCCCTGCTCTGTGGTTCCACGGTGATCTCATACGGCTTATGGCAGAAACGTGTCGGGGGTTTCTATCGGCCTGCCAAGGCCAAGAGGCACCCAATGTCTCCTTTGGGAACCGACCAGAAATGGGCAAAGCGTGTGGACCGAACTCTCCTTTCTCGGTCAGACTTTTTGGTCTCTTTGATCACTTCATAACTCCTTGGGAATTAGAAGTACTAACCTAATCTATTGGATTATAGACTTTCAAGAGACTTGTGATCTATACTGTTATTGTGTACTGTGGCAAACTTGGATTGGTAGTCAAGAAGCTCCTAGCCTCACTAGGAATTGGAAGTTCGGAAACTAGATGGAACTCTAGCTCCAAGAATATCTCTGAGGTTAAAGGTTACTCAGATTGGGACTGCAAGGGGTTTTTTTCCTTTGGTAACACTGGCTCTTAGTGGACCAGAGGAGGTTCTTATACTGGTGTGGTGATGCTTGAAAAGAACATCTCATCTTTATGTTCTATCGGTCTTATTGTGGTCAGGAATATATTCAGGGTCGTGCAAAGGCACTCAGGTGATGAATGTTTCCCCCAGCGGTCTTAGCTTGGGAGGCATTCCTGAAGATTACTCTGATTGCACCCCGTGGGGCATCAGAGGCAAGCAAGGTTAAAGGTGAAGAGCTGGACATCAGGTAGAGATGCTATCAGGTCTACCCCTGGTACATCCCCACCCCATCTCGTTGCTAGAACCGTGAGGGTCGAGACGGCGCCTGCGTCGGTAAGGGACAGACTAAGTCCGATCAGGAAGGAAATGCTTCTGGTGTAAAGTCTGTCTACACCCCCATCTAGAGCAGGGAGGGACGCCTCCGGTAGAAAAATGGCGCTGGTCGCTTTTTTTCTCTCTTACAGATGGGAGCTAACAATTCCAGCCTCCTTCCTTTGAACTGTATCCTGAAAAACTGGGATAGATTCGATCCCCAGGGCTTAAAGAAGACACACCTGGTCTTCCTATGTGATACTGCATGGTATCCATTGGATGGCGGCGAACGATGGCCGGTTGGAGGGTCTCTTAAGTATAATACTGTTTTACAATTAGACCGGTTCTGTAAGGAATAAGGGAAATGGGTAGTAGTAGCATATGTGTTGCTCTTTTTCTCTCTGCAAAATATGCCAGACTTGTGTCCTAAGGGTATAGATTTGGGTATGAAACCTTCAGCTCCCTTCTGTCCTCCCACTTTGCCCCCGTACCTGGGGCTCCAAGCTGAACTAACTGAAAGCCGGAGAACCCCCCTCAGAATGGCCGCTTTGGTCTCAGTCCAAACTGAGATTCAAACTGCCCACGTGGAGGTCCAAACAACTCCTGTCTCAGTATGACCTCAGACTACCCTGGTTTCAGTAGAAACTCAGACCATCTAAGTTAGAGATGAGATGGAGGACAGGAGACAAAGAGAAACAGGTTTCTCCAGTTTATCCCTGGGATCATATGCGTGGAACAGCCAGAGAGACTGAGGAACAGCCACACAAGTTGTTGCCTCTTTATGAAAACCCACTTGGAGAAATAATCAGTTCATGAGAGTTAGTAAGCCTTTTTTCTTATCAAGAAATACAAAGAATCAAGCAGGATCTGGGAGACTATTTAGAGGACCCAGAAAAATATAGAGAGCTTTTAAAGGTGTTACTCTGCTTTATGACCTTACTTGGAAGGATGTGATGTATATCTTGGGACAAACGCTGACTCCCGACTCAAAAGACTTGAGTTTTGGGAAAAGCAGTTGCTTATGGAGATGAATGGCTTGGTAATGAATCAGTAGGGAAGAGGGAGGACGAGATAGCCGCCCTTCCCACTGGGAATCAGGTGGTCCCAACTATAGAACCAGACTGGGACTACAACTCACCTAAAGGAAGATGGGATCAGAGTCATTTTGTCAGATGTATTCTTGAAGGACTCAGGCAGGCGCCTTCTAAGCCTTTAAACTATAGCAAGTTGGCAGACATAGAACAGGAGGAGAAGGAAGCTCCTTGTAAATTCCTAGATAGACTAAGAGAAGCCCTTCGCAGATTTACTGAGATTGATCCCGAAAGTGAAGAAGGAAAGGTGATCTTAAAGGATCACTCAGTCGGCTCCAGATATCCGCCATAAGCTACAAAAACGGGCGTATGGACCAAATCAGTCTTTAGATACTCTGTTACAACTGGCTCAGACGGTCTATTACGGTAGGGAATATGAGGAAAAGACAAAGAAAGACAAAGGAAAAGGCGGAAGCCTTCGCGAGGGCTATGAAAAACGCTCTTAAACAGCCAGAGAAAAATGCCCAGAGGGACCCAGGTGAAAAGGGATGGGCTTGCTATTACTGTGGAAAGGAGGGGCACCTCAAGCGGGATTGCCCTCAGGCATCTAAGCCGCCCCAGGCTCCATGTCCAGTCTGCAAAGGACCACACTGGAAGAGAGACTGCCCTCAGAGGCATAGGTCTCCCGGGTCAGACTCTCAAGACAATCAGGACTGAAGGTGCCCGGGGGTCCCCACACAAGCTTCCGTCCTAATTACACCTGAGGAACCCCAGGTATAATAATTGTGGGGGGCCAATCGGTCGATTTCCTTTTAGATACTGGGGCAACTTACTCTGTGCTTACTGAAGCCCCTGGCCCACTTTCTTCTCGATCCGCTTCCGTAATGGGACTGTCTGGACGAGCCAAAAGGTATTATTTCAGTTATTCTTTATCTTGCAACTGGGATTCTGTGCTATTTTCACACGAGTTTCTGATCATGCCAGAATCTCCCTCACTCCTTTTGGGGAGAGATATACTGAGCAAGGTCCATGCCTCTGTTTTTATGAACATGGAGCCCTCCCTCCCTCTCTCTTCCTCTAGTTGAACAAAATGTAAATCCTAGAGTATGGGCTGATGGAGAGTCTATGGGTCGAGCACAAAATGCTATTCCTGTAGTTGTCAAGCTCAAAGACCCACACTTATTTCCACATAAGAAGCAGTATCCTCTGAAACCTGAGGTTAAGGAAGGGTTAAAACCTATCATTGAAAATTTAAAGGAACAGGGACTATTAATTCCCTGTAACAGTCCTTGCAACACTCCTATTTTGGGTATAAAGAAATCAAATGGTAAATGGAGACTAGTTCAAGATTTACGTATAATAAATGAGGCTGTAGTTCCTTTACACCCCGTGGTGCCTAATCCTTATACTTTATTGTCTGAAATTCCTGAACGAGCCAAATATTTCTCAGTAATTGATTTAAAAGATGCCTTCTATTCAGTGCCTTTGGCGGAGGAAAGTCAATTTCTATTTGCCTTTGAAGACCCTACACAGCCAGCTTCTCAGTTAACCTGGACAGTTTTGCCCCGGGATTTCGTGACAGTCCTCACTTATTTGGACAAAGTTTGTCACGGGATCTACAAAACTTTAATAGCTCTGAACCGGTGGTGTTACAATATGTAGATGCTATTTTGCTCTGTGCTGAGACAGAGGAAGCTTGTTCGAGAGCCTCAGAAGATTTCTTAAACTTTCTGGCAGGCTATGGTTACAAGGCATCAAGAGAAAAGGCTCAGCTTTGTCAACAGTTAGATATCTGGGCCTATCATATCAGAAGGGACTAGGGCCATAGGCCCTGAGAGAATTAAGCCTATACTAAACCATCCCCTACCTATGTCTTTAAGACAATTGAGAGGATTTTTGGGAATCACAGGTTACAGTTGCATTTGGATTCCGGGTTATGGGGAACTTGCCCGGCCTTTATATAAACTTATAGCTGAAACTCAGCAGGCCCAAACATACAAACTGCTTTGGTCACCAGAAACTCAAAAGGCTTTTAAGTTTCTTCAGACTGCTCTCCTGCAAGCTCCAGCTCTGAACTTGCCCACAGGGTCAGAATTTAATTTGTTTGTCACTGAAAGGAAAGGTATGGCCTTGAGAGTTTTGAGACAACCCCGAGGGCCTCACCAGCAACCTATGGCTTATCTAAGCAGAGAATTAGATGTAATTTCATGTGGGTGGCCCCACTGCCTAAGAATAATTGGGGCAGCGTCTTTATCAGCACCTGAAACTTCAAAAATAATTAATGGACAAAACCTTACTGTACTGACTTCTCATGATGTGAGTGGAATCTTAAATTCTAAGGTTAATATTTGGATGACAGACTGTAGGTTTCTTAAATATCAGTCATTGTTGTTAGAAAGACCAGTAACTAAGCTTAAAGTTTGTGGAAATTTAAATCCTGCCACTTTCCTTCCTGAGAAGGAAAATGAAACACCTGATTACGATTGTTCTCAATTCCTAACTTTAAACTATGCAGCTCGGGAAGATCTAGTGGATACCCCATTAGACAATCCTGACATGGAAATATTTACAGATGGCAGTTTTGTTCGAGATGGAAAGCATAAAACAGGTTATGCCATGGTGACTGCTGAACAGGTTTTGGAAGCAAAATCTGGATTACAACGAAGTGGGAAGTATCCTGGAAAGGACTGGAAAATTGATTTTACTCATATGCCAAAAGCTAATGGATATTCTTGCTTACAAGTTTCGGTAGATACTTTTACTGATGGATTGAGGCTTTTCCCTGTAGTGAACAGGCTAAGGAAGTTATAAAGATTCTCTTCTCAGTGGAAGGCTTCCTGTGGTGGACATCTCCACTTCAAGGAAAGGACTTTCTACAAGTTTGTGAATACCTTCGACAACAATCACACGCAATGCCTCTTCTTCATCTGATGACATCTACCAACCCTAAAATGGACTGGTGCAACACGTTGCACTTTAACTATGGACATAATGTGACTTTTAATTTTGATTCTGATTGTTTTGTTTTTGCTGTTTACTCCCTGCATTTGTAATTATATAACTGGATTTGTTTCTAGCCGCATGAAAGCTTTCAAGTTACAAATGGTTGCTCAAACTCCCGCTACTGCTGCAGCTGCCTCCAACTACTATTTGGGGCCCTTGGATCAGATATCCTCAATATGAGGATTAGGAGAATATGTTGCCTCACCAATTTAGGGACAACGCCCCTTGTCAGCTTGGAAGCAGTTATGGAACGAGAATGATGCCCCTTTTCCCTAGGCAACATAATTCTCCTAAAAGAAAAGGGGGGAATGAGAGTCATTTCCTAGGCAGGTTGATAATAAGTCTAGGGGTCCCCAAGGAGAGAGGGGTCTGGAATTCTCAAGAAGGAAAAAAGGACAAACATTTTTTCCTTCTCTACATTCCTTAGGATTATATAACAATGTATTATGCCTGAGAAAAGTCTCTGGATTAAACCTTCTGGCAAATTCTGTTATCTTAAAATGTAAATTATGGGAGTAGGTCTGGTGAAGTCTTTACAACCTCCAGACATTCTTTGGATTTACTGGAGAGTATATAACTTCATTGCTAACACTAACAAGCGGGTACTCTTTCTGCCCCCTTCTGATGCCTATGTCAGAAGCTTTCTCTGTCTCCTTTATATTTTAATAAAACTTGGCTACACAAAGCTCTGAGCGATCAAGCCTCATCTCCGGCCAAGGATTGAATTCTTCTCCTCCGGAGGCCGAGAATCACGGCGTAGTAATTCAACAACAACCTTTCAAATCCACCTGCCAATGAAGAGGATACAGGTTCCATCCTTGGTCTGAGAAGATCCCACATGCACAGGGCAGTTAACAGCGTGTGCTGCAGCTACTGAGTCTGTGCTTTAGAGCCTGTGAGCTGCAACTACTGAGCACTCGCACCAGATGCTGTGTTCCCCAACAAGAAAAGCCGACAAACACAGCAACTAGAGAAAGCTTGCATGCAGCAATGAAGACCCAGCACAGCCAAAAATAAAAATAAAATAAAAATAAAGCAAATTAGACCTTTAAATTTATTTGATGCAATATGACAAGAAATTGTTCTAGATTTATTTAAACCTGAGAGCCTAATGCTGCCTTCTTAGCTGCTATTACAAAGTACTGAAGTGAGATAAAACTGTGTTGATGGAATAACACAATTTATCCAGGGTTATGACACAAGAGTTTCCATTTTATTCATGGAAACAGGAAACCCTGATACATTCAGAATGTAGTTCTTTGAATACAACAGTAGCAAATGGTAATGACAGCTGTTAAATGTGATTCATACACATACAGATATTACCTTGGTTCTGATCAAATTTGATGCTCAAAATAATTGCTCTGTGTCAGGGGACGTTCAACTTTAAGGGATCCAATATGTTATTTTCTTCTTTTGTGTGCCATTTCTCAAGGACTCTATTCCTTATCAGTTCCTGGAAAACAGGAACGAGCAGAGCTGCACCCAGTTCTCAGGACTGAGGTCATGAGAAAGGGCATCTGCTTGGATTCCTTTCAATGACTCCCTTCAGTGACCTTTTACTTAAAGGTAATCTATTCAGCTATGCCCCTCTTACTCAGGTTATGGAATGCTTTCTGCCCCTTTCAAGACTGTTATTTGCTTGGCTTTGTTTTTGCTCAATTTTTTTTTTTTTTTTTACTGCCTAAAGCTGCCTTCTTGCAACACCTACCGTCTTGTGTTTCTCTTACCTTGGGCGTGGAATATCTCTTCGTGGCCACTCCAGCAAAGCGCAGCCACTGCTCTTTACCTTGGAGGAGGGGTATCTCCTCACCGTCGCCCTTCCTGACCTTCAATGTGGGATGGCTCCTCTAGGGCCTCCTGGCCCGCGCAGCCACCGCTCCTTGGACCGGAGGTTGCTCCTCCCGGCCGCAGCCTCCCTTTCCAATACTCTTGCCTGGATTAGAGGAACTGGTGGGCAGGAAGGGAGGCCTGTGGGGCAGAACAATCAGCCTGAGAAGATGCGAGGGCAGAGAGGGTGGGAGCGAGGGGGTCTCAGGGGCTGGCTGAGCTCTCCATAATCCCAGTACCGGGGAGAGGACGTGGCTTCTTCGGAAGCTGGGCTGTTGACACGACGACGGAGGATGGGACGGCTGGATGGCATCACTCACTCAATGGACGTGAATCTGGGTGAACTCCAAGAGTTGGTGATGGACAGAGAGGCCTGGCGTGCTGCGATTCATGGGGTCACAAAGAGTTGGACACGATTGAGCGACTGAACTGAACTGAACTGAAAAACTGCCTTGTATGAAGATATAGAAACATGTGCTTCTGCAAATAAAGCACACTTGTTTCCCTCAAGACTTGGGTCCCCTCCGTTCTTCTCATCAACTCCAGTCCCCAGGTCCTGGTCTACAAAGACCATGACAAGTGGTGCTCAAACAGGAACCTGGTGAATGCCCTTGGCAAGTGGACGGAGTGACTGTTAGGATCTAAGGAGGTCAGAAAGTGCGGGGTTATAGGACAAACGGCTAGAAAGCCCAACCACTTTTCTACTTTCCTTCATCATTTATTTAAGGTTCAGGGACTTTCAGGTTTGCATCAATGGACAGAGGCTTTTCTCCAAACAGTGGTTAAATATAATCCCTGGCTCCCCGATGAAGGCAGTTTTGATTTAAAAATTTGGAGATGGGTCAAAGAAAATGTCAGCAAGCCGCAAGACGGGGAGAAAATATTCGAATAGGTTTATGGCCCTTGTGGGTCCTCATTAAAGCCATGATTTTGCCATTTCAGGGTAATTCTAGCCCCCCTGATATTTATCAACAAGCGGAATGCTCATTATATGAATATAAATTAGATGATAAGACTTTACAGAAGGCCCAATTACAGCAACGTAAAATGTTTTCGATTTTCCCACCATCCGTGCTCCGGCTGTCCCAAGTGCTCCTCCTCCTCCTCTTGTAATGGGCATGAAACCAAAGGTCCCCTCAATTAGAGGACAAAATTAATCTGATGATTCTTCTGATGCTCTCTTTGACACTAAAGCCAACAACACTTTTTTTTTTATGACAATGATAAGCCCCTAACACAATATTTATGAAAACAGATGATCCACTTATTCTCCTTCATGATGAAGGATTTCTGATTTACTGGCTTTGCAATCTCGAGTCTCTGAGGCTGATGATCTTTTTGCCTTTCCTGTGTTAGGAAATGTTTATGCTCAAGAGCAACTAATACTGCAACATGAAGGAATTGATTTTTCTCACATGCAAGAGATGGAAAAGGCTGTAACTGTGTACAGCTCTCATTCACCTTTTACTGAAGAACTTCTAAACGCTATGGCATCTTCTACTGGAAACTTTATCCCTATGATTGGCTAATTTTCATAAAAGCTCTTCTTAAATCACAAAAATGTCCTCAATGGATAATGTGGTTTCAGGATGTGACCCGAGATCATGCCAATTCTAACGCTCAAGCTGGCACTCCCCAAAACCAAGTTACTTTAAAAATGTTAACCGGTGTGAGGCAATTTGATTTGGTGAAAGCTCAGATACAATGTCCTCTTTTGTTGCATGAGCAATTGAAAGAAGTTGCCCTTGAAGCTTGGGATCAAATTACTCCTCAAGGGAAACCTAATAGTAACTACACAAAGATATTACATGGGGCTGATGAAGCCTATGCTGATTTTTTAACTAGACTGGGAGTTGCTATCTCCTATAATGTTGTCGGAGAAGAGACAAGGGTGCAATTAGAAAAACTGCTTGCATATGAGAATGCGAATCAGGAGTGTCAAAGAGCCATTGCTCCAATTCATGAGGAAGGACTCAGAGAAGAAGGACTTCATACTCTAGACAAATATTAATTAGTCTCCCTTCTTCTTCAGGATGAAAGGGCCCCTCCAAGATCCAAGAAGGAGGCATATGTACTGGTCATTGGTGGATATGATCAATCCTTTATCTGTCAATTCTACAACCTGCAGTAAAGGGAGGTTGGGTATATATAGGCCTATTAAGTATGATTAATTAATTCAGCTTGAGCAGGGGAAGCAAAAGCAAGCAAAGCAAGCATAGCAACAAAAATCTTTTCTGGATTCCAAGGCATTCCCTGTTAAGAAACCAGATTTTCAGCTTGATTAGTAAGGGTTTTTATTTGTCCCCAAGTAGGGATATCACAAGGTCAATGACATCGAGGGCGGTGCTTCTTGAAGATTTTTAGAGCCGCCATGACCTGCATTGGAATATTTTCCTCCTGGGGTTTTGTTTTATCGACTTTATTTTGAACACTGGAACCTCCCCTGGGGTGGATCTTCCGAAGAGGAAGCCGATTAAGTTCGTTGGATCCATCTGGAGAAATACAAGCATACCCCTTTCTCTGTAAGATAAATTTCCCAGATTTCCATTGCTTAGTTAGCCCATCTTGATACCAAATGGGCAGAGGAAGAGAGTGAGTGAGTGAGTGAGTGAGTGAAGTGGCTCAGTCATGTCTGACTCTTTGCGACCCCATGGACTGTAGCCCACCAAGCTCCTCCATCCATGGGATTTTCCAGGCAAGAGTACTGGAGTGGGTTGCCATTTCCTTCTCCAGGGGATCTTCCCCACCCAGGGATTGAACCCAGGTCTCCCGCATTGCAGGCAGATGCTTTAACCTCTGAGCCACCAGGGAAGCCCTCAGAGGAAGAGAAGTATCCTTTAATTTCTCGACAGGTTTTTCTGCTCATGTCAAGATATCTCCTTGTGATAAGTTTAAAAAATTTTAAATGAATAAAGCTGTATTAACAATAGTTATAGGATTGCAGAGTATATAGTGTTAGATCTAGTAAAATTTGCTCTGGATAAGGAAGATAGAAATGTTCCTGTGTATTCCCCCTTTTTCATTTTTTAATTTGTAGTTTCAGTGTTCGATGTGCTCATTCAACTATGCCCTCTGCTTGGGGATTGTAAGCAATGCCTGAATATGTTGAAGAGAAAAATATTGTAAAAACTGTTTGAATTGCCTAGAAGTATAGGCAGGGCCATTGTCTGTTTTTATAGAGTTGGGAGTTCCCATTATTGCAAAACAAGCTAATCAATTCAGTTCAGTTGCTCTGTCATGTCTGACTCTTTGCGATCCAATGAATCACAGCAATCCAGGCCTCCCTGTCCATCACCAACTCCTGGAGTTCACTCAGACTCACGCCCATTGAGTCAGTGATGCCATCCAGCCATCTCATCCTCAGTCGTCCCCTTCTCCTCCTGCCCCCAATCCCTCACAGCATGAGAATCTTTTCCAGTGAGTCAACTCTTCGCATGAGGTGGCCAAAGTACTGGAGTTTCAGCTTCAGCATCATTCCCTCCAAAGAAATCCCAGGGCTGATTTTCTTCAGAATGAACTGGTTGGATCTCCTTGCAGTCCAGGGAACTCTCAAGAATCTTCTTCACCACCACAGTTCAAAAGCATCAATTCTTTGGCACTCAGCCTTCTTCACAGTCCGACTCTCACATCCATACATGACTACTGGAAAAACCATAGCCTTGACTAGACGGACATTAGTCGGCAAAGTAATATCTCTGCTTTTGAATATGCTTGGAGAATTTTGAGTTTTACTAGCATGTGAAATGAGTGCAATTGTGCGGTAGTTTGAGCATTCTTTGGCATTGCCTTTCTTTGGAATTGTAATAAAAAGTGACATTTTCCAGTCCTGTGGCCACTGCTGAGTTTTCCAAATTTGCTGGCATATTGAGTGAAGCACTTTCACAGCATCATCTTTCAGGACTTGAAATAGCTCAACTGGAATTCCATCACCTCCACTAGCTTTTTTCATAGTGATGCTTTCTAAAGTCCACTTGACTTCACATTCCAGGATGTCTGGCTCTAGATGAGTGATCACACCATCATGATTATCCAGGTCATGAAGATCTTTTTTGTACAGTTCTTCCATGTATTCTTGCCACCTCTTCTTAATATCTTCTACTTCTTCACTGCTGAGTTTTCCAAATTTGCTGGCATATTGAGTGAAGCACTTTCACAGCATCATCTTTCAGGACTTGAAATAGCTCAACTGGAATTCCATCACCTCCACTAGCTTTTTTCATAGTGATGCTTTCTAAAGTCCACTTGACTTCACATTCCAGGATGTCTGGCTCTAGATGAGTGATCACACCATCATGATTATCCAGGTCATGAAGATCTTTTTTGTACAGTTCTTCCATGTATTCTTGCCACCTCTTCTTAATATCTTCTACTTCTGCTAGATCCATACCATTTCTGTCCTTTATTGAGCCCATCTTTGTATGAAATGTACCCTTGGTATCTCTAATTTGCTTGAAGAGATCTCTAGTCTTTCCCCTTCAGTTCTTTTCCTCTGTTTCTTTGCATTGATCGCTGAAGAAGGCTTTCTTACCTCTTCTTGCTCTTCTTTGGAACTCTGTATTCATTCGTTCAGTCGCTCAGTCGTGTCCGACTCTTTGCGACCCCATGAATCGCAGCACGCCAGGCCTCCCTGTCCATCCCCAACTCCCGGAGTTCACTCAGACTCACGTCCATTGAGTCCATGATGCCATCCAGCCATCTCATCCTCGGTCGCCCCCTTCTCCTCCTGCCCCCAATCCTTCCCAGCATCAGGGTCTTTCCAATGAGTCAACACTTCGCA
>SJXQ01002786.1:153011-183960 GCA_006408695.1 Aepyceros melampus
TGTACAATGTCACGCAACTCATTCCATAGTTCATCAGGCATCTATCTATCAGATCTAGGCCCTTAAATCTATTTCTCACTTCCACTGTATAATCATAAGGGATTTGATTTAGGTCATACCTGAATGGTCTAGTGGTTTTCCCTACTTTCTTCAATTTAAGCCTGAATTTGGCAATAAGCAGCTCATGATCTGAGCCACAGTCAGCTCCTGGTCTTGTTTTTGCTGACTGTATATATGACCACATATGAATATCAAAATGAATGGTACAGGATTTTCTGGCCTCCTCGACACTGGACCTGATATTACTATTATTTCCAAACACTTATGGCCCCAAACCTGGCCTATACAAAAAATCTCTTGCCAACTTGCAGGAATTTCTCAAACCAAAGTACAAGAAATTTATCAAAATATTCAAATCTACCCATATGAAGGACAAAAAGGCCAGCCTGCAACATTAAGACCTTATGTGATAGATCCACCCCTTAATCTAATAGGAAGGGACTTTCTTATGCAATGGCAAACTCAGATATACATTCCAAATTTTTCCTAGGGGCCACTGCTCATTTAACAAACAAAGCAATATTAAAATAACTTGGAAGAATGATGAGCCTATTTGCACAGAACAATGGCGCCTTACGAAAGAAAAATTACAGGCTACTAAAGAACTTATAGACACACAATTAGAATTAAAACATATTGAGGAATCTTACCCTCCTTGGAATTCTATTTTTTTTTTAATAAAAAAAGAAATCTAACAAATGACATCTCTTAACAGACCTAGAAAAGTTAATGCATCCATGAATCCCATGGGTACACTACAACCAGGGATCCCATCCCTTACTACTGCTCCTCAAAATTGGCAATTATTATTATTTACAAAATTGCTTTTTAAACATGCCTTTGCACCCTTTAGACCGAGATTGACTTTCTCTCTCCCTTTTCCTAATCACATTGGGCCTCATAAAAGATTTCAGTAGACTGTGTTAACTCAAGGTATACTTAACAGTACTATTTGTGAAAATTTTTTAGCCAAGGCTTTACTTCCAATGTGACAGCAATTCCCTCATGCATCAGTTCAGTTCAGTTCAGTTGCTCAGTCGTGTCCAGCTCTTTGCAAGCCCATGAATCGCACCACGCCAGGCCTCCCTGTCCATCATGATCTCCCGGAGTTCACTCAGACTCATGTCACTGAGTCAGTGATGCCATCCAGCCATCTCATCCTCGGTCTTCCCCTTCTCCTCCTACCCCCAATCCCTCCCAGCATCAGAGTCTTTTCCAATGAGTCAACTCTTTGCATCTTTAATAATATACTGTAACTACAAAAAAGAGAGGTGATATTTTTTGAAACTGAATGGCCATGATATTCATTCTTTAGACTCCAGAGAAAATTGATTAAAATAAAATCTTTTTTGAAATTGCAAAACCGGTTCTTCTTATATGTACAGTTAGGAAAAGGTTAACTTGTTAAAATACTTTTTTGGAGCTCCAATTCTGCATGGGAAACAAAAACAGGCCTAAGAAAAAACCTAAAGTTAACTCTTATCATGTCCTTGGAATACACAGCCCATTCTATCTGGGACTCCAGCCATAAACAAATAGGTGGAACTAATGGAAAAGCAAGAGAGTTCCAGAAAAACATCTATTTCTGCTTTATTGACTATGCCAAAGCCTTTGACTGTGTTGACCATGATGGCTACTCCATTTCTTCTGAGGGATTCCTGCAAATTCTCCAAGCCAGACTTCAGCAATACGTGAACCGTGAACTCCCTGATGTGCAAGCTGGTTTTAGAAAAGGCAGAGGTGATGATGCCCATCTAGGTATCACAATTTGAGAAATGATTGGTGTAGAATTGTGAATTAGATGTGATAAGTGAGGCAACAAATACAAATTACTCTCTCCCCAAAAGAGGGATAACTTGAGTTAATAGCATCCAAAAAACCCCAGAATTTTTAATAGGGGACAATTAAGCACATGTGTAAGTTTAAAGAAAAGAAGAAGAAGAAGAAGAAGAAGATAGTGTAACAGGGAACAAACCTGACTCGATATAGATCTATTTCTTGAGATCTAAACACTGTGCTTTGTTGCTTGTGTTAGTTATGCTGACTCCCCACCTTTTGTAAAAGAATATTGCCTATAGCCAGAAATTAACAGGACAGCTCATTCTCAAAGCTCTGCCTCCCAAGCTTGACCTTTAAAGTTATAACACATTTTCATTCATACAAAGATAAAAATTTGCAAAATGGAATTGCATTTATCTTGTTGGAGGTTTACAGAAACACTATAACCTGACCTATATGGACAAGTGCAAAAATAAAGGATTTCGGCACATCTGTTTGCAACAACCAGCCATACTCCTTCATCTTTTAGTATAAAGAAAGCCTGAATTCTAACTTGCAGAAGATGGTTCTTTGGAACACTCATCTACTATTTTTGGTCAGCTGGCTTCCTGAACACAGTCACTATTCCTTGATCCAAGATCTCATCTTTTAATCTATTGAACTGTTGTATGGTGAGCAGGATAAGCTTGGTCTTATCTTGTAGGAAGATGTTGTGTTCGAGGCTAAGACAGGGAGTGATATTTTCAGCAAGGTTAATTAAGCATAAACAAGTATAAACAAGAATATCAAGGGATTAAAAATATTTGTTTTTGTTTTTGTTTTATATGTCAAAAATAATACTGAGGACTTGGTTTAAGTGTTTTATAATTCAAAAAAATAATATTGAGAATCTAGTGCTATGAGAAACATACAAATGGCCAAAGGCAACTGTTTTCTTCAATGGGATCACACATGAGTGGAGCCAGCAGCCAATTACAATGGAGTTTCATAAAGGAAGAGGTCAGCCTGTTGTCACCAATTGCGCAGAAAGGAAGAACCAAGTTAGCTTAGAGAGCTCAGAGAACACTTCTCAGAAGTAATTATACCTAGCTTGAGTCTTAAAGTCTCATTCTGGAAAGAAAAGGAGGACTTCTGATGAAGAAGGAAATTTGCCTCAGATTATAAATCTTTGCAGTGGTAAAGCCAGAAAGATGCTTATTAAATTTAAATTAAAAATGGGAGGAAGTATACAGGAAAAACAGAGGAGGGAAGAGAAAAAAAGGACTGAAGGAAAATAAAACAGATAAGGAAAATCATTTTTAAGCAGAAAATTACGTAGAAGATGTGGGTATTTGGGGAAGGCATCAGTAAAGTGTCATCTCACCAGAGGGAGAGGATCTCAATATTTGGGAGAGTGAATCAGCCCTGCCAGAGGTATTGAGACACCCCTGGAGAAAAACGAAATGTATGCTAAGTCTCAATGGGGCCCAGTTCCCATTAGTGCAGTTTTATGGTGTTACCAATTACGGATGACATTTTCTAGTACAATGCAATAGCTTGGGGTTATGGCAATCAACCTTGCTTAGGGGTTGCCAAAGGGAAGACATGATATTGGATGATTTTATGAGGTCAGTGGGCAGCGTATGATGCTGTTCACTAAAACTCTGTATCAAAAATGAAACAATTATCTAGTTTGTCAATAGATTTGGCAGCTCTGACTTTACTGGGAATCTAAGTATCTGTAACATTGTTGAGAAATCACAGGATTTTGGCTGCCAAATGCAACATCTGGGGATAAAAATAGGTGCTTTCCAAACATTTGGAGATAAAGGAAACAGTGTCACCATTTTTCAAAAGTAAATTCTTAATATCTATAAAGAATCACAGCATTTCCTGAATGGACAGAAACAGCTACTTGGCTGTAGCTTAAAGAATGACCTTATCATAGCTAATCGGGTTAGGACACATCAAGAACAAAAAATGAAGAGACAAGAGTCGCACTTGGTCCTATTCTGTGCAATAGAGATGCTCAGTATGACAGACACATGCATTCAAGTCAACAAATAGATGCTTTTAGGAAGTTGATATGTTGCCTGGGACAAAAGCTGGTGTGGTACTCTCCTCATGACTAAACATTCCTTTCTTAGAAAATACGGTCTCAGAGATAGAGTAATTTGGAAGCTCATCATAGATTTGCAATCTAAATTATATCTTTCTTTTGCTTGCGTTAATTACTTTCAAAGGTGCATTAGGCAACTCAGAACAGCAGTTTTTGCTCACTGTCAGACCTGCAGGTTTATTCACCTTTCCTCACTCAGCAAACAGTGCAGAAAGGACAACCTCTCTTGACTACATCCGTTGTAGTAATCAAGTTGGCCTTCTGCCCTGTATCAGTTGCCCAGGTTGACTTGTAAGCTCCTTTCATCTATTCCAAGCCTGCATTACAAAAACATAGTTTCCTACTGTGCTCTCCATTTCCTCTCCTTTCTGTTAATCTCTCCTATGCTCAGTGACAGCCTGAGAATTAGATCCTGACTTAGCTTCAGTGATGTGGAGGCACAGTGCTGACTTTGACGCAAGTCTAACTCTGATCCTCTATTAAATATCCAGTACACTCTTGCTCACTCACACTTAAATTAGCAAGAAGATAACCAATTCAGTTGGTCTCTTTTTTAGCAAAGCAACTGAACCCTGAGGAAGATAGAAAATTGCACTACATATATAGGACAATAAAACTTGTAAGAATGTTTCTGTTTTGAGTATCAAAATTGAATTTTCTGCAGGAATTATGATGTGTATGAGGCCAATTGCATTTAAGGAAGGAAAAAATATGTTACTCAAAGACATTCATTTACTGGAAAACTAGTTATAACTTTATGTGTCATTCTCTGTTTAATTTCAGGAACTTCTCTCCCCAAATAAAGCAAAACATTTTATGGATAATGAACAGGAGATTTAATATTGTATGGGTGACTAATTTGGTTACTTAAAAAAAAAAATCAGAAATGAACCGGATGTTCTAAACTTGATTAGTGTTCCTTTCATAAGAATGCGGCATTAGTCTTACAATGATTGAAACTCATAGCTCATTATTTTTGTATGGCTTCTCCATTAGCTATACTTCTTAAAGTTTCACTGCTCTGTTGGAATTGTTAATTTTTGCTTCTTGCAGAAGTTTTCTCTTGGTAAAGCCAGTTATGAGAAACCCAAATAAAACAGAATTGAAGCAATTATATAGATTATTCTGGATAAGAAATGCTTCTAGCTCTCTCCTTCTCCTCCTCTCTCCTTTCTTCTTTAAAGTTACCTCAAATTTCACATTCACTATGAACATGGAAAAGGACAGGCACTTCTTTAAATAATAGAGTTCAATAATACACTTTAGAAAATTTCAGGCGGATACTTCCTGCTCCCTTCTCAAGAAATTCTTTACTTCCATTATGATTGCCAGAAAGGTGTTCATTTTTATGCACCATCCATTGGTGCACCAAATGAGTTATGAGTCATCCACATCTTAACAGAAACTAGTTCAATCCACCATATTTCTTTTTAACACCTTAGCAAAGAAATGAACATTTGAGACAGAAGAGGATTTTTAAAACAGACACACCAGTAAAGTTAAGATGACTGAGTACACCCCCAAAGCAGAGGGATTTAGGGAAATAGGGGTAGCTAGACACCCTTTCTCAAAATGAATTGGGGATATAGCAAGCAGAAGAGAGAATAACAGAACTATATCCATGTCAAAACACATTTATTTTGCGAACCTAGCAGCAAGAGTTCATTGCTAGCCACTTTGGGTTGACATACTAACATATCTTGAAGAAAAGAAAAATGGAAGGACATGGAGAGACCTGTCTCATCCCCACTTTGGTGGTAACAGAACAATTTGCAAAAAAAAAATTAGTTGGTCAAAAAAATAATTCTTCGTATGAGTAAGTTATACAGTTCCTTTAGAGACACTATGCCTAGAGCAGATTAGAGAAGCTTAATCAAAGGCATGAGAGAGCCCAGCCAATGGAGCAGCAACAGTTCCTGATTTGGTTTCAGAATGTGTGTATGTCTGTATGTCTGTATGTGTGTGTGTGCACATGCCCACATGCCCAGTATCCCTAGAGAGAAAGAGCATAGGCCAGCCCCAGATGGCTACCCCAAGCGGTTACAATATTCTGCTTTTATCCCTGACTCCTCATAATCTTCACACCTACACTTCAGGCTTTTATTCTAGAAGGTTATAGTCCATTGTTCTGGACTCAGATTGACTTTCCTTTTCCCTTGACAGGTGGACAGGCATGTCTTGAAGACAACTGATGCATTTTCAAATCAGCGTATTGACCTTGGAGGAACTGACCTAGAGTCTCCGCGCCCTGTTGGTCCCTCTACTTATGTCCCAGGCATAAGGCTGGTCTGACTGCTGGCTCGGAGGCCTCTGGGGAGTGGTATGTCTGTACCCGGGATCTTCGTATCAGGTCAGCCTATGCAGATCATAAAATGATCAGCTTCCTTCAAGTAGAAGATTACCTGGTTCTTAATCCCATGAACATTGTCACATTTTTACAAAATTATTTACCAACCAGGGATAAAACCCATGCCCCCTGCAATGTAAATGCAGAGTCAAATGCTGGACCACCAGGGAATTTCCACCCCTTTCATTCTCTTAAAAGTTTGGACCCAGTGCCATATTTTAGCAAGTCACTTTCTTATGTCTTTATTTAAAATTGTTAACTCTTCTATCTCTGACATTCCCTGTTGCTTTGCTTAGATTTTCCCCTTCCCCAGTAATTATTACTTATATTATATATTTACCTAATTGTTATTTCCTCTCCCTCCACCCAGGAGAGAACAAGATTAGGGTTTAAGCAAATAAGAATAACATTAATTTTTATTGGTTTAATTTATAGACATACCACTAGCACATGCAATAGGAACAAACACATATTTATCACATTATAAAAAGTATGAATGGACAAATAAACAAGTGAATGGCAATGAATACTAAATTATAACCAATAAATGAATTACTAAAAATATTCTTTATAGCCATCATATATATTCCAGATGCTATACTAAACACTTTGTAACAGCAATTCCTTAAGGTAAGTATTTGATGTAATGTTGCAAGGTAGGCATTTAAATAAAAATTAGGCTCAAGAATGCTTAGTTTCTTTTGTACTAGGAAGTAGTAAAGAAAGTAGTGGAATAAGGACTTCTTGACCATCTAGGGTTAAGACTTCGCCCTCCAAAGCAAGGGATGTTGGTTCACATTCTGGCTGTGGAACTGAGATCCCACATGCCTCATGGTTAAAAAATAAAAACATAAACGAAGTAGTATTGCAACAAATTCAATAAACACTTTAAATATGGGCTTCCTAGGTAATGCTATGGTAAAGAATCTACCAGCTGATTCAGGAAACATGAGATGCAGGTTTAATCCCTGGGTTGGGAAGATTCCCTAGAGATGGCAATGGCAGCCTGCTCTAGTATACTTGCCTAGAGAATGCCATGGACAGAGGATCCTGGAGGGCAATGGTCCACAGGGTTGCAAAGTGTCAGATGGGAGATCCCAGATATCTCATGGGATCTACTGTATTGTAAGAAGTTCAATAAAGTCTCTAAATATGGCCCACATCAAAAGAAAAAAAAAAAAAGAAAGAAAGTAGGACAATAAAGACACTTCTGGTTCCAGTGCATGCACTGGCTTTCTTGAGAAAGTTCTCTTTAATATCCTTAGAGAAAGTATAGTTAGTGCAATCATGGGGAGGCAAGATCTAAATCTGATTTATCTGACTATATCTTCTGTTCAGATACATTGCTTTAGTTGACTTCAGAAGAAGCTATATGTTTGGGCTGAAAAGTCAATGTCTCATTAAGTAATGAAAGTGAAAAGTGAAAGTGCAAGTTTCTCAGTCATGTCTGACTCTTTGCAACCCCATGGACTATACAGTCGATGCAATTCTCCAGGCCAGAATACTGAAGTGGGTAGCCTTTCCCTTATCCAGGAGATTGTCCCAACCCAGGGATCAAACCCAGGTATCCCACATTGTGGTGGATTCTTTACCAGATGAGTCACAAGAGAAGCCCAAGAATACTGGAATGGGTAGCTTATCCCTTCTCCAACAGATCTTCCTGACCCAGGAATCGAACTGGGGTCTCCTGCATTGTAGGTGGATTCTTTACCAACTGAGAGATCATACATATTTTTAGATAACATTGTCAAAGACATTTTATTAATTGTGAATTTTGTGCATTGTGACATATTATGGAGTGCAAAACCCTATTACTAACACATCTGCATTTCCATTTAGCATTAATTAATTGAGTAAGACATGAATGCCATCTGAAAATTGTAGAAACTTGTAGTTACCTTACCAGGCAATAACTGTGCTTGTCTGACTAAAGTTAGATATTAGTATGTATTTACTTAATATTTCTTATACTATACCATCAGGGGCCTATAAATTGTGCCTTGGGAATCTCATATAGGTTTGACTGACTGGTCTTGCCCATCCTTATTGTAATATTCCAATTGACCTGTGTTCAAATATATTGGATTGACCTACAAGGTTGTTCAGGTTTTCATAAAATGTTATGGAAAAATCCAATCATATGTCTCTGTATAAGCTATCTCCCACTTGAAATTACTGTTCCTTTCCTATCTCCATCAAAGTTTAGGGCCTTCCAAGGTCCAGCTGACACCTTCTAATTATCTATAAACCTTTTTCATTATTTTAGTTAACATAGATATCTTCCTTCTTTACTGTTCATTACAACAAATACTTTTCCCTCAGATAATCTCCCATTCAATCACATTTATTCATTAAACATATGAATTCCTACCTTATGTCAAGCTCAGAATTCTCTTGGATGCTAATGTGAATATGACATGATATTCCTATGAAAGGGATAGCTATGTGTCATATGTTTAATTTTCTTCACTTAAACATTGAACATTTACAATTGCTTTGTATTCTTCTACTTAGAAGATAACAATAAATAAAATATAATATTTTACCTTCAAGAGTCTACACTCTAATGAGGGAGAAAAGTATATTAGCCTATGATCACAATATGGTGCAGTCAGTACTATAATTGAAATGCACTGTGATGTCAAGCAAAGAAGAGCATGTGATCAATTTGGGAAAGATCAGGCCAAGAAAAGAAAAAGTGACACATAAGCTGAATCGTAAGAGTAAGTCCAACCACGGCTGACCAGGATGGGAAATTTCAACAACTGAGGAATAGATTCCTTGAGAGTTTTGTTTTTTAGTTTGTTTATTTGTTTTCCTTCTTGATATTAAGAGATATAAAACTCTCAATGATCAAGAACCACGGTGCATTTGAAATGGTAGCACAATGTTAATCTCAGTCCGCTCTGTTCAGTCGCTCAGTCGTGTCCGACTCTTTGCGACCCCATGAATCGCAGCACGCCAGGCCTCCCTGTCCATCACCAACTCCCGGAGTTCACTCAGACTCACGTTCATTGAGTCCCTGATGCCATCCAGCCATCTCATCCTCGGTCGTCCCTTTCTCCTCTTGCCCCCAATCCCTCCCAGCATCAGGGTCTTTTCCAATGAGTCAACTCTTCGCATGAGGTGGCCAAAGTACTGGAGCTTCAGTTTTAGCATCATTCCTTCCAAAGAAATCCCAGGGTTGATCTCCTTCAGAATGGACTGGTTGGATCTCCTTGCAGTCCAAGGGACTCTCAAGAGTCTTCTCCAACACCACAGTTCAAAAGCATCAATTCTTCGGCGCTCAGCCTTCTTCACAGTCCAACTCTCACATCCATACATGACCACAGGAAAAACCATAGCCTTGACTAGACGGACCTTAGTCGGCAAAGTAATGTCTCTGCTTTTGAATATACTATCTAGGTTGGTCATAACTTTTCTTCCAAGGAGTAAGCGCCTTTTAATTTCATGGCTGCAGTCACCATCTGCAGTGATTTTGGAGCCCAAAAAAACAAAGTCTGACACTGTTTCTACTGTTTCCCCATCTATTTCCCATGAAGTGATGGGGCCAGATGCCATGATCTTCGTTTTCTGAATGTTGAGCTTTAAGCCAACTTTTTCACTCTCCTCTTTCACTTTCAACAAGAGGCTTTTTAGCTCCTCTTCACTTTCTGCCATAAGGGTGGTGTCATCTGCATATCTGAGGTTATTGATATTTCTCCCAGCAATCTTGATTCCAGCTTGTGTTTCTTCCAGTCCAGCGTTTCTCATGATGTACTCTGCATAGAAGTTAAATAAGCAGGGTGACAATATACAGCCTTGACGTACTCCTTTTCCTATTTGGAACCAGTCTGTTGTTCCATGTCCAGTTCTAACTGTTGCTTCCTGACCTGCATACAGATTTCTCAAGAGGCAGGTCAAGTGGTCTGGTATTCCCATCTCTTTCAGAATTTTCCACAGTTTATTGTGATCCACACAGTCAAAGGCTTTGGCATAGTCAATAAAGCAGAAATAGATGTTTTTCTGGAACTCTCTTGCTTTTTCCATGATCCAGTGGATGTTGGCAATTTGATCTCTGGTTCCTCTGCCTTTTCTAAAACCAGCTTGAACATCAGGGAGTTCACAGTTCACGTATTGCTGAAGTCTGGCTTGGAGAATTTTGAGCATTACTTTACTAGCATGTTGAGATCAGTGCAATTGTGTGGTAGTTTGAGCATTCTTTGGCATTGCCTTTCTTTGGAATTGGAAGGAAAACTGACCTTTTCCAGTCCTGTGGCCACTGCTGAGTTTTCCAAATTTGCTGGCATATTGAGTGCAGCACTTTCACAGCATCATCTTTTAGGATTTGAAACAGCTCAACTGGAAGTCCATCACCTCCACTAGCTTTGTTCGTAGTGATGCTTTCTAAGGCCCACTTGACTTCACATTCCAAGATGTCTGGCTCTAGATTAGTCATCACATCATCATGATTATCTGGGTCGTGAATATCTTTTTTGTACAGTTCTTCCGTGTATTCTTGCCACCTCTTCTTAATATCTTCTGCTTCTGTTAGGTCCAGACAATTTCTGTCCTTTATCGAGCCCAGCTTTGCATGAAATGTTCCCTTGGTATTCAGTTCCATTGCTCAGTTGTGTCCGACTCTTTGCAACCCCATGAACCGTGGCACACCAGGCCTCCCTGTCCATCACCATCTCCTGAAGTCCACCCAAGCCCATGTCAATTGAGTTGGTGATGTCATCCAACCATCTTATCTTCTGTTATCCCCTTCTCCTCCTGCCCTCAATCTTTCCCAGCATCAGGGTCTTTATTTTCTGTGTGAATGCATTAGTGATTAATAAAAATGTTATTTAGATTAAGTGACAGATATGCATTATTCAACACAAGGGCCTTAGCTCTTTTGAAGACACAGCTAACAAAAGTAAGATGTACTTCCAGTCTCTACATGGTATCTATGGAAATGAGCATACATGGAAATTAGTAAATAAACAACAACCACAACAACTTTTACTTTCTGTTCCTCTCTTGTCCCAACATATGTTACATAAAGAATGACCAAAGAAACTGAGAAATCAATATTAGTTTTCCAGTTTAGTTCAGTTCAGTCACCCAGCGTGTCTGACTCTTTGTGACCCAGCATGGACTGCAGCATGCTGGGCTTCCCTGTCCATCAACCCCTGGAACCTACTCAAACTCATGTCCATCATGTCGGTGATGCCATCCAACCATCTCATCCTCTATTGTCCCCTTCTCCTCCCACCTTCAATCTTTCCCAGCATCAGGGTCTTTTCCAAGGAGTTGGTTCTTCACATCAGGTGGCCAAGTATTGGCGTTTCAGCTTCAGCATCAGTCCTTCCATTGACTATTCAGGACTGATTTCCTTTAGGATTGACTGGTTTGATTTCCTTGCAGTCCAAGGGACTCTCAAGGGTCTTATCCAACACCACAGTTCAAACACTTCAGTTTTGCAGCACTCAGCTTTCTTTATAGTCCAACTCCCACAGTCATACATGACTACTAGAAAAACCATAGCTTTGACTAGACGGACCTTTGTTGGTAAAGTAATGTCTCTGCAATATGATGTTTAGGTTGGCCATTAGTTTTCCAAGTTCCTGATTATTTAAAAAATTATTCTAGCCTTGATTTTAACGTTTTTTTTTTCCTCTTTTTAGTAACCCCAGAGGTGAGCTTGTTTCTTTGTAGAATAATAGTTTTCTGTCACCTGTGGGTTTTTTCTTGTGGGGTCAATTGCAGAGTAACCTTCTGAGACTACATGGGGACAGAGAAACAAATCTATTCCCAAGTACACTTGACAGCAAAGAGCCTTGAAAAAAACTCCAAGATGAGAACATGTCCTAAAATACCTCACCATTATGTTACAGTCCTTTTGCTTTTCCTGTGTGGCTTCAGTTCCTGCCCCATGCTGTAGAGTCAGGAAGCAAAGAGTCTGGTTCTGGCTAAGGGACTAATTACTTGTGTAGCCCTTGGCAAGGCACTTGAGCTTTCCAGGTTTCATCAAATCTTTATCTACAAAATGAAGAATGAGTTGCTCTGATTCTGATTATGAAATCATTTCTCTAAAAGATATCCCTAGTCTCCTCATTTCACCTGTGTTCTCAACCTGTCTCCATCGTTTGGTGTTGAGGGCCATTATCCCATTTAATTCTTTAAAGCTCTTCTTAAAAGTCTTTTCCTTTAGAAAGTAGATCGGGACCCTCTGTCCAATAAAATTTCCCTTCTTTCTGTCTCCACAAAAGCCTTTTGTGTAGAGCTATCCTTGTGCTATAATCCTATGTTGTTTTGTACCTTCAACTCTGTTATAAATCCCTTAGCCTAGAAATCTGACTCATCAGATCTTGTATATCTATAACTTAGTAGCTTCTCAATAAATATTTCACATATGAACAAATGAATGGATATGATGGTATGTACACATAGGAAATACATTGCATACATTGTAACATCTGTCCAGTATGAGAAGAAATATTATATTTCCAGTTCCACTTTCAACATTAGTATCATAATAAAGTATTATGGTTAATTTAGGTAATTACTTTTTAATTTCAGACTACACATAACATTAAATCTGTATGTAGGTCAAGAAGCAACAGTTAGAACCAGACATGAAACAATGGCCTGGTTCCAAATTGGGAAAGGAGTACATCAAGGCTGTATATTTTCACCCTGCCTATTTAACTTATATGGAGAGTATGTAATGCAAAATGCTGGGCTGGATGAGGCACAAGCTGGAATCAAGATTTCTGGGAGAAATATCAATAACCTAAGATATGCAGATGACACTACCCTTATGGAAGAAAATGAAGAGGAACTAAAAATCCTCTTGATGAAAGTGAAAGAGGAGAGTGAAAAAAATGGCTTAAAACTCAACATTCAAAAAACGAAGATCATGGCATCTGGTCCTATCACTTCATGGTAAATAGATGGGGAAACAGTGGAAACAGTGACATACTTTATTTTCTTGGGCTCCGAAATTTTCACAGATGATGACTGCAGCCATGAAATTAGAAGATGCTTGCTCCTTGGAAGAAAAACTATGACCAACCTATACAGCATATTAAAAAGCAGAGACATTATGTTGCTGACAAAGGTCCATCTAGTCAAAGCTATGAATTTTCCAGTAGTCATGTACGGATGTGAAGTTGGGCTATAAAGAAAACTGAGCACTGAAGAGTTGATGCTTTTGAACTGTGGTGTTGAAGAAGACTCTTGAGAGTCCCTCGGACTGCAAGGAGATCAAACCAGTCAATCCTAAAGGAAATCAGTCCTGAATATTCATTGAAAGGACTGATGTTGAAGCTCCAATACTTTGGCCACCTGATGCAAAAACCTGACACATTGGGAAAGACCCTGATGCTAGGAAAGATTGAAGGGAGGAGGAGAAGAGAATGACAAAAGATGAGATGGTTGGATGGCATAAATGACTCAATGGGCATGGGTTTGATCAAGCTCTAGGAGTTGATGATGGACAGGGAAGCCTAGTATACTGCCGTCCATGGAGTCACAAAGAGTTTGACACAAGTGAGCAACTGAATTGAACTGATACCTAACATGGGCCACTGGTCACAACTCTGAATAAAAATATCTTTATTATCAAATTACATATCAAAACTATACCAGTTGTGCAAAATTCTATGGTTTAAATACAATTGCAATATGTCCCCTACAACAAATGAGTTCTGTTTTGAGAGCATGTTTATGAGTCCAATTTATTTGTTGAGTCCAACATAATTAATTTAGGTATGTAACTAACAAAATTGGCTTAAGAGAGCTATATTGTGCAAAGATGGGCTCAATAAACGACAGAAATGGTATGGACGTAACAGAAGCAGAAGATATTAAGAAGGGGCAAGAACATACAGAAGAAGTGTACAAAAAAGATCTTCATAACCCAGATAATCATGATGATGTGATCACTCATTTAGAATCAGATATCCTGGAATGTGAAGTCAAGTGGGCCTTAGAAAGCATCACTATGAACAAAGCTAGTGGAGGTGATGGAATTCCAGTTGAGCTATTTCAAATCCTGAAAGATGATGCTGTGAAAGTACTGCACTTAATATGGCAGCAAATTTGGAAAATTCAGCAGTGGCCAGAGGACTGGAAAAGGTCAGTTTTCATCCAATCCCAAAGAAAGGCAATGTCAAAGAATGCTCAAACTACAGTACAATTGCACTCATCTCACTCTCTAGTAAAGTAATGCTCAAAATTCTCTAAGCCAGGCTTCAGCAATATGTGAACCACAAACTTCCAGATGTTCAAGCTGGTTTTAGAAAAGGCAGAGGAACCAGAGATCAAATTGCCAACATCCGCTGGATCACGGAAAAAGCAAGAGGATTCCAGAAAAACATCTATTTCTGCTTTCTTGACTATGCCAAAGCCTTTGACTGTGGAAAATTCTGAAAGAGATGAGAATACCAGACCACCTGACCTGTCTCTTGAGAAATCTATATGCAGGTCAGGAAGCAACAGTTAGAACTGGACATGGAACAACAGACTGGTTCCAAATAGGAAAAGAAGTACGTCAAGGTTATATATTGACACCCTGCTTATTTAACTTATATGCAGAGTACATCATGAGAAACACTGGACTGGAAGAAACACAAGCTGGAATCAAGATTGCCGGGAGAAATATCAATCATCTCAGATATGTAGATGACACCACTCTTATGGCAGAAAGTGAAGAGGAACTAAAAAGCCTCTTGATGAAAGTGAAAGAAGAAAGTGAAAAAGTTGGCTTAAAGCTCAACATTCAGAAAACGAAGATCATGGCATCTGGTTCCATCAATTCATGGGAAATAGATGGGGAAACATTGGAAACAGTGTCAGACTTTATTTTTTTGGGCTCCAAAATCACTTCAGATGGTGACTGCANAAGAAAATAAGGAAAACATTTTTAATCTTACAGTAGAGAATCTTGGAAAGTATAGTACTGTACCAGTTACATCACTGCTGCTTTTACACTGGCTTGCATACATCCTGGGCCTGAAATAAAGACACTGTAGTGCTATACTCTTCACAATACTATACAGTGAGGTACACAGAAGCATAGCCACTTGTAGAGGATGCACACAAGTGACCATATATGTCAGATACTTCAACTAATTCAATTGATTGGATGTATGAACATACATACGCATCCTTTAAAGTTTGCAACATGAAGGTTCACAAGGAGAGGACTTAGTGTACATATTTTATTGCTTTTCTAAGTTTTTGTGGTTTTTTTTGGTTTTGATTTTATAGAATACTCCATGGATGATGAGGGAGAATCAGCAAAGCTTTTTCATCTCTCATACACTCAGAAGAAGAGAGATCTCCCTTTTCTTGCCTCTTAAATCTACTCATTATTCAGATCCCACCTCAGATGTTACTTCCACAGGGAATCTGTCTTTGACCTTCCAACTGTGGTAAAACATCCTCAAGTATCTCATGTCTCTTCTTTATAGGAATTTTCACACATGTCAGTTTTCATATATTTGTCTTGTTATTTGATTTTTCTCTCTGCCCTACTGGTTTTTGAGTTCCATAAGAGTCTGTCTATTCATCATATATTCAAAAATAATTAAAATTACAAAATTAAGGGCAAGAAGAAACCAAATACCGACAGCTATGTATAAAGAATGTAGCCAAAAGTCAATCTAATTCATTTTCAAAAATCTAATTAAGAGAAAAAGTCAGTGGGACCACCAGTTGGCTTAATGTCACAAAAGCCAGATGTGCCCAATGACACTGCATTGAATTATGCTGATGTTTTAAATAAAGTATATTGCTAGAAAATTTGAGGCATTGTAAAGATAATAGATCAGGAGCTGATTGTTATGGAATAGATCGTTTTCTGAGCTTAAAAATCTCACAAGACGAAGGATATATCATGTCATAGTTGGGGCCAAGGGGGTGGGGGTGCGGCAGGAGGCAATTGGGGAATTTCCAGAGTTGTTTTTGAAGCGGATAGAAAGAGAAGATTTATGGGCAAGAGCCTTTATTGTAATTTCCATGGCAGGGGTAAGGTAAACAAATGAGATAAGATAAGAAAACTCAGGATCAACTAATTTGGATAACCGCACAGGCTCTCTGGCCATAAGGGTTGCCTCGAGTTGTCTGGTACCTGGCCCTAGGTGATCAGTTCCTGTGTATAGTGGCTGGAGTTTGAGCACCTAACAGAGGAGGTGGTTGGGGATATGGAGTCCAGGTTGAATGCTTTTATTTGAAAATCATGCCCTCTTGTAGAAGGCTCCTCCAAAAGAGAAAGGGAGCCCTAAAGGGAGCCAAGCCAGGTGACTTAATATAACATCAGGTTTTCCCTGAACATGTGTGTCTGGCATATGCTTGTACAGCGGATGCTAGAGCATCTAGTTGACAACTAGAGACATGGCTCATATCCTATTGTTTACTAGGAATGAAGCAAGTTGGTTGAAGGACTACTGAGACATAATACTCAGATTCAATCAACTGAAAGTTTCCCTTTATATTTGCATGACAGTCATGGAAAGCACTTCAAACTTTTCATTTATACTTTTTAAAACATTCACAAAACTATATATGGTGAAGAAAAGAAACATAATTATATTTTGATTTCTTTACCTTATTTAGTTTTTATAATATTATTATGACATATAAAATCAGTTTTGCAAATGAAGACACTAAAACTCAGTATAATTAAATGATGTACCCCAATTCATATGGTAAGCAGTAACAAGAGTCTAGCAAGAAAATCTGACTTTCCGTAGCATTCTACCTCCTACATTGTGCTGTTGCAACCAAAAGAGCAACATATGTTCTCTTAGCTTGCAGAATATCCTCTGCCTTCCATGAGTAGTATGTTTAGAGTGCTATCTTAGGTGAAAGAGAGGATTCAAAGGAATTTAAAATAAAAATTTCATTCACAAAGAAAATAGAGTCCATATGGAGGACAAGGTATATATGTGACTTTTATTGCTAAATCATCTGATTTTTTTTCACATATTGTAGAAGAGTAAAGCTATATACCATCTTGAATTAATGTTCAGAATGTCTTTCTGTTTTAGAAATATGATTAAATGATGATTGGAGAAAGAGGTACAACTTTAAGCACATAAATTATCTCTCATCTGGACAAGGAAACAAAGATTAATAAAAGAATAAATCATCTGCCTGAGAAATGAACAGGTACTGGAGCCTGGGAGTTAAGAGAGAAGATTAAAACATGGAAGGAGAGAAGAGGATATGCAAAAAATCTATAGTCCAAATTTAGGAAGTGAGACTGGATTTTTACTCATAAAATGACTGATATTTACTTTAAATTTTTTGGCATTGCTGCAGTATAATTTCTCATATCCAGAACTAAAAGGAAGGACTGATTGGAAAGGGACCACTGGGGAAACTTACCTTGACCTGACACTCAAGTCTGGATCCAACAGAAACAAAACTCAGAACAGGATGAATGTGGACACAGAAACTTATTAGGAACTATGAAAATGAGGGAAACTTTCCTAGTACCTAAGATGGTAAAGAATCTGCCTGCAATGCAGGAGATATGGGTTCAGTCCCTGGGTTGGGAAGGTCTCCTGGAGAAGGAAATGGCAACTCACTCTAGTATTCTGGCGTGAAGAATCCCACAGACAGAGTCTGGCGGGCTACAGTCCATGGGGTTCCAAACAGTTGAAAGCAACTGAGCAACTAACACACATGGAAACTACAAACTTTTCTACATTGTATGGAATGAGGACATTAACATCAGAGTTACCTTATTTCACTATAATCTGAACAATATATTCCAACAGTTCTATGATGAATTTTAAATGCTTTTTAGATGAATTAAGTCTTAAGTTGCCCTCTGTAATGCTGAATTTCCCCAAAATCTAAGTGCTAGATGAAAGTGAATAGTAATAGTACAATATAAAATTTCAGGTCATCTCAGCAGCCCATCCTCATTCATGGTCTATTAATATTTTGATCCTCCTTCACTAATGAAAATATTAGATGTAAGGAAATTTTTCAGTTATTTCTCACAGACTAGAGGCTCTGCCTAGAGAAGGCAATGGCAACCCACTCCAGTACTCTTGCCTGGAGAATCCCATGGATGGAGGAGCCTGGTAGGCTATAGTCCATGGGGTCGCTAAGAGTTTGACAGGACTGAGCAACTTCAGTTTTGCCTGTAACTTTCATTCATTGGAGATGGAAATGGCAACCCACTCCAGTATTCTTGCCTGGAGAATCCCAGGGACAGAGGAGCCTGTTGGGCTGCCGTCTATGGGGTCGCACAGAGTCTAACACAACTGAGGAGCAGCAGCAGCAGAGACTCTGCCAAGACCAGGCTGCTTCCTGAGGATAACAGAAGTATCTTAGTCATTGCTGAGTTCTCATTGCAGAGCAGAATGGCAGGTGCCTGGCAGAAAAGAGGGGTGGTGAGAAAGAAAATAAAATTCTTCTTATTGACATGCAAAACTTAATCTTTTTCAGCACTTTTATTCAAAAGATTATTTTAAAACATTTAGGGATAGGCCAGAATCTGTTTTTCAAAGCTGTTTTTGCTGTTTTTAATTTAATTTAAATAAAAGATTGCAATTGTTTACTACTGTAATTGTAAAATTTCACAACCTAGCCCTTGTTAGTGCATGAAGGGGGCTGTCAGTAATTATGCAGTATTCACTTCATCAAGCAGTCTCAGCATTAGAAAGAAAATGTTATTTTATAAATGCTACTATTTTCAGTGACTGCAGCCACAAAATTAAAAGACGCTCGCTCCTTGGAAGAAGAGCTATGACAAACCTAGACAGAGCATTAAAAAGCAGAGACATCACTTTACCGACAAGGTATGCATAGCCAGTTTTGTATATTTTAGTAGTCATGTACGGATGTGAAACCTGGACCATAAGAAGGCTGAGTACTGAAGAATTGATTCTTTTGAATTGTGGTGCTGGAGAATACTTTTGAGAGTCACTGCTAGGTGGTAAAACCAGTGAGTCCTAAAGGAAATCAACTTTGAGTATTCACTGGAAGGACTGATGCTAAAGTTCCAATACTTTGGTCACCTGATTCAAAGAGCCGACTGATTCAAAAGACCCTGATACTGGGAAAGGTTGAGGGCAAGAGGGGAAGGGGGCAACAGAGGATGAGATGGTTGGATGGCATCACTAACTTGATGGACATAAGTTTGAGCTAACTCTGGGAGATAGTGAAGGGCAGGAAAACCCTACGTGCTGCAGTCCACAGGATCACAAAGTGTTGGACACAACTTAGTGACTGATCAAGAAAAACAATTAACAGAGCAGGAGGTTAGAATAACAGAGACAGAAAACTGATATTTATTGACTATTGTGAAATGAAAATATCTCCTGCCATCTTAATAAAGAAGAAATGTCACAGATATCAGTGATTTCTGGCTTCCAAATGTGAAAGGAAGAAAGAAAGTGAAGTTGTTCAATCGTGTATGACTCTTTGTGATCCCTGGACTGTAGCCTACCAGGCTCCTCCGTCTATGGGATTTTCCAGGTAAGAGGACTGGAATGGGTTGCCCTTTCCTTCTCCAGGGGATCTTCCAGACCCAGGGATTGAATCCGTGTCTCCCCCATTGCAGGAAGGTGCTTTACCTTTTGAGCCACCAGGGAATGAGGGATCCCTGTGATCCAGCAGATGCTGCCAGCCCCCACAGTGATTGTTGAGGAGCTGGGAGAACGCAAGAAGCAAGGCAAACAAGGAGACAAGATTTGCCCCAGATAGTGCTTATAAAAGGAGTGAATTCAGCGCTTCCAGAGGCTTGCGTCTCCTCTACAGAGAATGCTAAATTCTTTATCTTGATACCTAATCTTTGATGTTCAGACTGCCTGCTCCCTTTGTCACAGCCTTTCATATAGCCTGACTTCCCATCCTGCTTTCTTTGAGCAGTTTTCTGAGTCACACTGAGATGCTGTCTCTTAGGCTTAGAGTCCTAAACATTTCCACCAAATAAAATAACTCTCTATTTTCAGATTGTGACTATACTTTTAGTCAACACTGTTGACTCCATACAGACCTCTTATTTTAAATATTAAATATTTTAAATGCATCTTCATTATGTTTATCAAAAATGAGTCTATGTTGGATATTCATAATGGTACTATATTTCTTATTTCATTGACTTCTCATATAAACTTTTTGTCTCTTTTTCAGATGAGGAAACTAAAGACTGATGCAGTTAAATTTAGTTCAGTTTAGTCACTTAGTCCTGTCTGACTCTTTGTGACCCCATGGATTGCAGCATGCCAGGCTTCCCTGTCTATCACCAACTCCCAGAGCTTGCTCAAATTCATGTCCATTGAGTCAGTGATGCCATAAAACCATCTCATCCTGTGTAGTTCCCTTCTCCTCCTGCCTTCAATCTTTCCCAGTATCAGAGTTTTTTCCAATGAGTCAGTTCTTCACATCAGGTGGCCAAAATATTGGAGTTTCAGCTTCAGCATCAGTCCTTCCAATGAATAATTAGTAGGAAGTAATTTGGAGTCTTAACCAAATCTACTGGATTTGAAAACAGTTATAATTAATATAGCTAGAATTTTACTGAGACCTTCCTTTCTGTCAAGCACATTTCTAAGTATTTTATGTGAATTATTCATTGGTCTCTTGTAAAAATTCCTTTGATCTAATTACCACTGATATGCACCTAACTTACAGGTGAAGAAAATAAGGTACAGAGAAGGGAAGCAACACTTCCAAGGCCACACATTAGGTCAGGGAGTCAATCTCAGTCTGATTTCAAAACTAAAAATCAAGCAACACTGACTTCTTGAGGAAAGAGGTTAGCTTTAATACATTACACTGTGAAGGCTTTTCTGTCCACCAGTTCAGTTCAGTCATGTGCAACCCCATGGACTGCAGCACACCAGGCCCTCCTGCCATCACCAACTCCTGGACCTTGCTCAAACTCATGTTCATCGAGTCAGTGATGCCATCCAACCATCTTGCCCTCTGTTGTTCCCTTTTCCTCCTATCTTCAATCTTTCCCAGCATCAGGATCTTTTCTAATGAGTCAGGTCTTTGCATCAGGTGGCTAAAGTATTGGAGCTTCAGCTTCAACATCAGCCCTTCCAATGAATATTCAGGACTGATTTCCTTTAGGACTGACTAGTTTGATCTCCTTTCTGTCCATAAATCTCTCCAAACCTATACTGTCTGTAATCCCCAAAACTGAATGATTAGATTTTTGTACTTTTTTTTTTCTTCTTAAAACATGAAATTGTTTTCTAGAGCTATGTACTAACAAGAACTATGCCTCTAATGAATCAGCAAATAAGACCTCAAGTATACAGGAAGGAAGACAGATGATAATGTGAAACCTGTCCAAGAACTCTGCAAAGCAAAGCAGTATCTACAAGCTTAAATTTACATCAGAATTATGTCTTATTTGCATGAGAATTTTGGCATAGGTGATGAGGGTAAGCAAGGACAGTGTTGAGGGGAGAAGGACTTTCTGTAACAATGAGGGATGCCAAAGATTGCAGAGACATGTGGATCAATCAAGAAATACATTTACAGCAATTCTGATGGGTGAGGTAGGGTAGAAAGGAGTAAGGAGCATGCTGTTTCTCTAAAGATTTTTCTAAAATCAAAATAAATAAGAGCAAGGGGTAAAAACCATGATGTCTTCGTTTTGGACATCACTTCAATCAGCCATCTTTACAATCTTGACTTATTTTCTGAAGCAGACAGGAAGCTAGATTACTAAGGTCCTTTCCACAATAGCCTAATCAGTACATTGCAAGTGTCATTGTAGTTAAGTATCAACTATAAAGGGAGTCCTGTAATTTTCTTTATTAATACACAAAGAAATAGGTAGAGTAAGTTTGAAATATCTGCTTGAAGGATGGTAGAACTGAGGAAATAGTGGAACAATTCTGTTAATGCTTGAATTTTTCCCATGAGTTTAATTTTAAAGCTTTTACACAAAGACCCTTTAAACTATAAACACTGAAAAATGTCTCTTTATGTAACATTATTATTCCTACAGAGCTACCTATGTAAGCCCAAAATGGAGCAAGAGAGAGCAGGGTTTATGTTGAGCCTTTTTCACATTAAAGGGCTTCAGAATGATTTTGGGAATTATCAGTTTAGAGCTTAAGTCTTTAACTTCAGAGAAACAGGATGAGCTGTCGAGGAATTGAATCAGGCATGGATGCCACGAAGTGATTGTACAGATGGAATTCAATATATACAATCCAATACATATTACCTGACCATCTAGAAAAAACTGCTTTGCACTGCACTAGATACAGAGGAGAGAAGGTTGGACAATCCATCAAACACAGTAGTAGAGCCCAGCCTGCCACTTGCCACCCTCTTCTTGATTCATTCGGAATACATATTCTCCTCCATCCCCTGCAACTAATCACATGCACACTCTTCACATTTCTTTTTTATTGCTCTCTCTTTTCAAAATACAAGTCTAGACTAGTGGGCTTAAATTTAAGACTTGTGAATTGAATCTGGTCCACTGAATTTATTTAGCTGATACACAGTTTGATTGTTTCCGTTGGAATGCATTAAGTGGGAAACCCATTCTTCATTTATAATATCATCCTATAGTTCAATTATGTTCTTTCTTTCTTTTTAAATTTCAACTGAAGGCTAATTACTTTACAATATTGCAATGGTTTTTGCCATACATTGACATGAATCAACCACGGGTGTACATGTGTCTCCCTGTTCTGAACTCCCCTTCCACCTCCCTTCCCATCCCAATCCTCTGAGTTGTCCTAGTGCTCCTGCACTGAGTGCCCTGTTTCATGCATTGAACTTGGAATGGTCATCTATTTCCCATATGGTAATATACATGTTTCAATGCTATTCTCTCAAATCAACACACCCTCACCTTTTCTCACAGGTCCAAAAGTCTATTCTTTATATCTGTATCTTTTTCCCTGTCTTGCATATAAGGTCATCATTACCACCTTTCTAAATTCCGTATATATGCATTATATCCTATATTGTTGTTCTTCTTTCTGACTTCATTCTGTATATTAGACTCCAGTTTCATCCACCTCATTAAAACTGACTCAAACAGACTCTTTTTAATAGCTGGGTAATATTCCATTGTGTATATGTACCATAGATTTCTTTTCTTTCTTTTCTTTTTTTTATTTTTTACCATAGCTTTCTTATCCATTTGTCTGCCAATGGACAACTAGGTTGCTTCTATGCCCTAGCTATTGTAAACAGTGCTGTGATGAACACTGGGGTACATGTGTCTCTTTCAATTCTGGTTTCCTCAGTGTATATGCCCAGCAGTGGGATTGCTAGGTCATATGGCAGTTCTATTTCTTGTTTTTTTAAGGAACCTCCACACTGTTCTCCATAGTGGCTGTCCTAGTTTGCATTCCCACCAACAGTGTTAGAGGGTTCTCTTCTGCACCCCTCTCTCCAGCATTTATTATTTGTAGACTTTTAGATAGCAGCCATTCTGACCAGTGTGAGACAGTACCTTATTGTGGTTTTGATTTGCATTTCTCTGATAAAGAGTGATGTTGAGCATCTTTCCATGTGTTTGTTAGTCATCTGTATGTCTCTTTGGAGAAATGTCTGTTTAGTTCTTTGGCTCATTTTTTGATTGGGTCATTTATTTTTCTGGTATTGAGTTGTATGAGCTGCTTGAATATATTTGAGATTAATTCTTTGTCAGTTGCTTCATTTATTATTATTTTATCCCATTCTGAAGGCTGTCTTTTAACCTTGCTTATAGTTTCCTTCATTGTGCAAGAGCTTTTAAGTCTCATTTGTTTATTTTTGCTTTTATTTCCATTATTTTAGGAGGTGGGTCATAGAGGAGCCTGCTGTTATTTATGTCAGAGAGTGTTCTGCCTATGTTTTCCTCTAAGAGTTTTATAGTTTCTGGTCTTATATTTAGATCTTTAATCCATTTTATTTTTGTGTACAGTGTTAGAAAGTGCTCTAGTTTCATTCTTTTACAGGTGGTTGACCAGTTTTCCCAGCACCATTTGTTAAAGAGATTGTCTTTTCTCCATTATATATTTTTGTTTCCTTTGTCAAATATAAGGTATCCATAGGTGCTTGGATTTATCTCTGGGATTTCTATTTTGTTCCATTGAACTGCAAAATGTTTTTGTGCCAGTACCATACTTTCTGAATGATTGTAGCTTTAAAGTAAACCCTGAAGTCAGGCAGATTGATTCCCCCAGTTTCATTCTTTTTTCTCAAGATTGCTTTGGCTATTTGCCATTTTTTGTATTTCCATAACATTTTTAAAATTATTTGTTCTAGTTCTCTAAAAAATACTGTTGGTAGCTTGATGGGGATTGCATTGAATCTATAGACTTCTTTGGGTAGTATACTATTTTCACTATATTGATTCTGCTAATCCATGAACATGGTATATTTCTCCATCTATTTGTGTCCTTTTTGATTTCTTTCATCAGAGTTTTATAGTTTTCTGTATATAAGTCTTTTGTTTCTTTAGGTAAAGAAACAAAAATACTTAATCCTAAGTATTTTGTTCTTTTCATTGCAATGGTGAATGAGAATGTTTCCTTAATTTCTCTTTCTGTTTTCTCATTGTTAGTGTATAGGAAGCAAGGTATTTCTGTGTTTGATTGTGTTTTATCACCTAATCCCTGAGGAAGATGAGTGTGCAAATCAATAGATTGTCAACTCCTTTATATTAGTTACATTTTCAGATTTCAAGCTTATCATCTTAACTGTTCTTTACTGTACTTCTCATTGCATTAAGTAAATTCTATTGGATGTGGAGCTGCTATCATCATCAGTTCAATTCAGTTCAGTCACTCAGTCATGTCCAACTCTTTGTGACTCCATGGACCAAAGCACGCCAGGCCTTCTTGTCCATCACCAACTCCTGGAGTATACTCAGATTCATGTCCATTGAGTCAGTGATGCTATCCAACCATCTCATCCTCTATGGTCCCCTTCTCCTCTTGCCTTCAATCTTTCTCAGCATTAGAGTATTTTCCAATGAGTCAGTTCTTCACATCAGGTGGCCAAAGTATTGGAGTTTCAAGTTCAGATCAGTCCTTTCAATTAATATTCAGGACTGATTTCCTTTAGCATTGACTGGTTTGATCTCTTGCAGTCCAAGAGACTCTCAAGAGTCTTATCAAACACCACAGTTCAAAAGAACTTAGCGTTATTTATGTTCCAACTCTCACATCCATACATGACTACTGGAAAAACCATAGCCTTGACTAGACAAAGTAATGTCTCTGCTTTTTAATATGTTGTCTAGGTTTCTAAGCCTTGGATTAATCTCAGTGGGAATGCTTAAGATTGCCTCATGCTTTATTTTGGACAATATCCTGCTTGGAATTGTATATGTGCTTTTAAAATATTTTTAAATATTTCCCCCTTATATATACATTCCCCAAAACTTTAAGTCTACTTTTTCTTAGTGATTTATGTTTGAATTGTATTCCTCTAGCTACAGTTTCTTGTCTCATGTTTCTGAAGGATTTCCATTCTCCTGAAGTGTTCATATCTTTTTGTGGAATTTCCAAGCCTGAAATGCAGGTTGTGCTGCCTCAACTTATTTAAGTTCCCAGTCAGGAGAAATAGGAAACAGGCCATTTGGAACCCCACTAAAGTTTAGACTTTTGCAAATAAATCAGACTTTGATCCTTGTTGTCTAAGGGAGGGAACCAGGAACTAGGCTGTCAGGGAGGGTATGTTAAAGGGTTAGTAAAAATGCCACAAAATTTTCTTTTGTTTGGATGCAACTTTTATTGATGAAGCATCTGCAGGGTTGTTGTATTCTTTAACTGATTTCCAAAGCTGCTATAAAGTTATTTTAGACAGTCTCTAGCTGTTTTCCTTTGTTGCTATTTTTTTTGATTTTTATGACTTCTTTGGAGTTTAAGGGACTGAGGCTTCCTAGTCTGACATCTTGTAGGTATCACACTGTAGTTTCATTTAAAATAAATTCTTATGCAGCAAAAATGTCAGTTGTTGTTCAGTGACTAAGTCATGTACGACTCTTTGCGACCCCTTAGACTGCAACACTCTGGGATTTTGTGTTCTCCAATATTTCCCGGAGTTTGCTCAAATTTATGTCCATTGAGTCAGTGATGCTACCTAACCATCTCATCCTCTGTTGCCTTCTTCTCCTTTGCCTTCAATCTTTTCCAGCATCAGGGTCTTTCCCAGTGAGTCAGCTCTTTGCATCAGATTGGAGCTTCAGCTTCAGAATCAGTTCTTCAAATGGACACTCAGGGTTGATTTCCTTTAGGATTGACTCATTTGATCTCGTTGAAGTCCAAGGGTCTTAAAAGAGTCTTCTCTAGCATCACAATAGGAAAGCATCAGTTCTTTGGCACTCAGTCATTTTTATGGTCCAACTCTCACATCTGTACATGACTACTGGAAAAACTATAGCTTTGGCTATACCAACATTTGTCAGTAAAGTGATGTCTTTGTTTTTTATTACACTGTCTAGTTTTGTTTTTAGAGTTCCTTCCAAGAAGCAAATGTCTTCTAATTTCATGGCTGCAGTAATCATTTGCAGTGATTTTGGAATCCAAGAAAATCTATCACTGCTTCTACTTTTTCCCCTCATTTGCCATGAAGTGATGGGGCCAGATGTCATGCTATTTTTTTAATGGTGAGTTTAAGCCAGCTTTTATACTCTCCTCTTTCAACTCTTATCAAGAGGCTCTTTAGTTCTTCTTTGTTTCTGCCATTAGAGTGGTATTATTTGCATATCTGAAGTTGTTGCTGCTTTTCCCAGGAATTTTGATTCCAACATGTGACACATACAGCAGGGCATTTCGCATGATGTACTCTATATATAAGTTAAATAAACAGGATGACAATATGCAGCCTTGTTATACTCCTTTGTCATCTGTGAGCCAGTCTGATGTTCCATGTAAGGTTCTAACTCCTGCTTCTTGACTCACATACAAATTTCTCAGAAGACAGGTAAAATGGTCTGGCATTTCCATCTTTTAAAGAATTTTCCACAATTTGTTATGATCCACGTGGTCAAAGACTTTCTCATAGTCAATGAAGCAGAAGTAGATGTTTCTCTGGAGTTCTCCTGCTTTCTCTATGATCCAACAATGTTGGCAACTTGATCTCTGGTAACTTTTCCTTTTAAAAGCCAGCTTGTACATTTGGAAGTTGTCAGTACATTAACAAATGTAGCCTAGCTTGAAGGGCTTTGAGTATGATGTTACTATGTCAAGAAGCAACAGTTAGAACCAAACATAGAACAACAGACTGGTTCCAAAAAGGAAAAGGAGTACATCAAGGCTGCAACTTGTCATTCTGCTTATTTAACTTATATGCAGAGCATGTATTGCAAAATACCAGGCCAGAAGAAGCACAAGCCAGAATCAAGATTGCCATGAGAATTATCAATTACCTCAGAAATGCAGATGACACCACCCTTCTGGCCAAATGTGAAGAGGAACTGAAAAGCCTCTGGATGAAAGTGAAAGAGGAGACTGAAAAAGCTGGCTTAAAACTCAACATTCATAAAACAAAGATCATGGAATCCGGTCCCATCATTTCATAGTAAATAAATGGGAAAACAGTGGAAACAGTGACAGATTTTGTTTTCTTTGGGCTCAAAAATCACTGCAGATGGTGATTGCAACCATGATATTAAAATACACATGCTCCTTGAAGAAAAGCTATGACCAACCTAGACAGCATATTAAAAAGCAGAGACATTACTTTGCTGACAAAGGTCTGTCTAATCAGAGCTATGGTTTTTCCAGTAGTCATGTATGGATGTGAGAATTAAACTGTAAAGAAAGTTGAGCACTTAAGAATTAATGCTTTTGAACAAGCATTGTTGAATAAGACTCTTTAGAGTCCCTTGGACTGCAAGGAGATCCAACCAGTCCATCCTAAAGGAAATCAGTCCTGAATATTCATTGGAAAAACTGATACTGAAGCTGAAATTCCAATACTTGGCCACCTGATAAGAACAACTGACTCATTGGAAAAGACCCTGATGCTGGGAAAGATTGAAGACAGGAGAAGAAGGGGATGACAGAGGATGAGATGATTGGATGTAATCACCAACTCACTGGACATGAATTTGAGCAAGGTCTATGAGTGGAGATGGACAAGGAAGTCTGGAGTGCTGGAGTCCATAGGGTCACAAAGAGTCATACATGACAGAGCGACTGAACTGAACTTACTAGCATTGGAAATGAGAAAAATTATCTGGTAGTTTGAACATTGTTTGGCACTGTTTTTCTTTTAGGTTGAAATGAAAACTGACCTTTTCCAGTCTTGTCTCACTGATGAGTTTTCAAAATTTGCTGGCAGACTGAGTGTATCACTTTAACAGCATCATCTTTTAGAGTTTAATAGTTCAGTTGAATTACATCGCTTCCACTAGCTTTGTTCTTTGTAATGGTTCATAAGGCCCCCTTGACTTCACACTCCAGGATGCCTGGCTCTAGATGAGTTATCTCACCATCACAGTCTAGTTATTAAGACATTTATGGTACATGTGTATTTCTGCCACCTATTCTTAATCTCTTCTGCTTTTGTTATGTCCTTAACATTTCTGTCCTTAATCATGTCCATCCTTGCATGAAATGTTCCCTTGATATCTCCACTTTTCTTGAAGAGGTCTCTAGTCTTTTCCATTGTATTGTTTTCTTCTATTTCTTTGCATTGTTCATTGAAGAAGCCTTCTTATCTTTCCTTACTATTTTCTGGAACTCTGAATACAGTTGGGTATACCTTTCCCCTTCTCCCTTGCTTTTTACTTCTCTTCTTTCCTCAATTATTTTTTATAGCTTTCTCAGACAAGTGTTTTGCTTCTTGCATTTCTTTTTCTTTAGGATAATTTTGGTCACCACCTCCTGTACAATGTTAAAACCTCTGTCCATATTTCTTCAGGCACTCTCTCTGCCAGACCTAATCCCTTGAATCTATTCACCACCTCCACTGTATAATCATAAGGGATTTAAGTCATGAATGAAAGGCTTAGTGGTTTTTCCTACTTTTAAAATTTAAGCCCGAATTTGTAATGAGTTGATGATCTGAGCCACAGTCAGCTCCTGGTCTTATTTTTACTGACTATACAGAATGTCTTCATGACTGAAAATAATAAAATCAATCTAATTTCTGTATTGATCATTTGGTGATGTCTATGTGTAGAGTCATCTCTTGTGTTGTTGGAAAAAGGTGTTTACTATGACTAGTTTGTTCTCCTGCCAAAATTCTGCTAGCCTTTTCCCTGCTTCATTTTGTACTCCATGGCCAAACTTACTTGTTACTCCAGTTATTTATTGACTTCCTAATTTTGCATTGCAATCCCCTATGATGAAAAGGACATCTTTTTTTCTTTTTTGGTATTAGTCCAAAAAAGATTTTAGATTTTCTAAAATCTTATAGATCTTCATAGAACTTGTCAACTTCAAATTCTCAGCATCACTGATTGTGGCATAAATAAATTTGTTAACTGAAAAAACAGTCTTTAGTAAGTTGAGATTTTATTCTTGCAGGTATGACATTTTTCTCCCTTCATGGATCACAGCCTTGTCATGGCAAAGAGATTTGCATAACTCAGTGAAACTATGAGCCATGCTATGCGAGTCACCCAGGATGGATGGGTCATGCTGGAAAGTTCTGACAAAACATTGTCCACTGGAGGAAGGAATGGCAAACCACTCCAGTATACTAGCTGTGCGAATCTCATGAACAGTAATAAAAGCAAAGAAATATGACATCTAAGGATGAGTTCCCCCAGGACAGAAGGTATCCAACAGGCTACTGGGGAAGAAGGAGGACAAAGTTAAGGGCACTGACCTTGGAGAAAGAATGAAGTCACTGGGCTAAAGCAGAAGCACTGTTTGTTTTTGGATGTGTATGGTGGTGAAAATAATGTCCAATACTGTAATTAACAATTTTTAGGACCCTGGAATGTTAGGTCCATGAAATCAAGGTAAATTAGATGTGGTCAAGCAGGAAATGGCAAGAATAAATATAGACAGTTTAGTAATAGATTAGGAATCAGTGAACTAAAATGGACAGGAATGGGGGAATTTAACTCAGATGATCATTATATCTACAACGGTGGGCAAGAATCCCTTAGAAGAAACAGAGTAGCCCCAAGAGTCAACAAAAGAGTCCAAAATTCAGTACCTGGGTGGAATCTCAAAAATAACAAAATGATTTTGATTCATTTCCAAGGCAACCATTCAACATCAGAATAGATGCTGAATTCTAGATTCAAGTCTATGCCCCAATCACTGATGCTGAGAATTTGAAGTTGACAAGTTCTATGAAGATCTATAAGATTTTAGAAAATCTAAAATCTTTTTGGACTAATATGAAAAAAGAACCCAGAGAAGGCATCAGGGAGGAGCCTTGAAGAGTGAGAAGGATTTTTATTGGCAGAATCTCAGAATAGATCTTTTGTTTAAAACAAAATGAAAATACATAGAAGAAACCAGGGTAAATCTCATTATAAAGGGAATATTTGGCTAAAAGTATGTGTCTTATAAATGAACATGCATGTGGGTGTGCTCAGTCGCTTCAGTCATGTCCGACTCTTTGCGACTCCATGAACTATAGCCTGCCAGGCTTCTCTGTCCTTGGGATGTTAAAGGAAAGAATATTTGAGTGGTTTCCATGCTCTCAAGTGCGGCGGCCTTGGAATGCGGAATGAAGCAGGGCAAAGACTAATAGAGTTTTGCCAAGAAAATGCACTGGTCATAGCAAACACC
>SJXQ01002787.1:0-25969 GCA_006408695.1 Aepyceros melampus
GAATGGATAAGAAAGCTGTGGTACATATACACAATGGAGTATTACTCAGCTATTAAAAAGAATACATTTGAATCAGTTCTAATGAGGTGGATGACGCTGGAGCCGATTATACAGAGTGAAGTAAGCCAGAAAGAAAAACACCAATACAGTATACTTACACATATATATGGAATTTAGAAAGATGGTAATGATAAACCTGTACGCAAGACAGCAAAAGAGACACAGATGTATAGAACGGCCTTTTGGACTCTGTGGGAGAGGGAGAGGGTGGGATGGGTTGGCAGAGTGACAGTGTAACATGTGTGATATCATAAGTGAAACGAATCACCAGTCCAGGTTTGATGCAGGATGCTGGATGCTTGGGACTGATGCACGGTGATAATCCAGAGAGAAGGTGTGGGGCAGGAGGGGGGAGGTGGGGGTCGGGATTGGGAGTTCATGTACACTCATGGCTGATCCATGTCGATGTGTAGCAAAACGAATACAGTATTGTAAAGCAAAACAAACTAAAAAAATAAAAATTAATTAAAAAATAAATATTAATTTAAAAATAAATAAATAAATAAATAAATAAATAAAAAGCTCCACGCAGGCAGTACATCCTCTGCACCATTTGGCCTCCACCTTCAGTGCCATTTTACCCTTCTTGTCTCTTCATATTCTGCAACCTAACAAGCAATTTTATTATTTATTTGTTAATAGTTAAGTGCATATCTCTTGAAACCTACAGTGACCTAAAAACAATTAAGAGGACTAAGAAAATTACTCCTATTGGCTTTCTTCATGGCAATCAATCATAATTAATCACTTCATGGTAAATTGATGGGGGAAAAGTAGAAACAGTGGCAGAATTTTTCTTGGGCTCCAGAATCACTGGATGGTGACTGCAGCCACAAAATCAAAAGACACTTGCTCCTAGTAAGAAAAGCTATGACAAACACAGTGTATTTAAAAAAGAGAGACAGACATTACTTTGCCAACAAAGGCAAAGCTACAGGTTTTCCAGGAGTCATGTATGAATGTGTGAGTTGAATCATAAAGGCTGAGCACCAAAAAATTGATGCTTTTGAACCGTGGTGTTGGAGAAGACTCTTGTGAGTCCCTTGGACAGCAAGGCGATCAGATCAGTCAATCCTAAAGGAAATCAATTCTGAATATTCATTGGAAGAACTGAGGCTGAAGCTGAAGCTCCAAAACTTTTGCCACCTGATGTGAAAAGCCAACTCATTGGAAAAGACCCTGATGCTGGGAAAGATTGAAGGCAAGAGGAGAAGGGGACGACAGAGAATGAATGGTTGGATGGCATCACCAACTCAATGGATATGAGTTTGAACAAACTCTGGGAGATAGTGAAGGACAGGGAAACCTGGCATGCTGTCATTCATAAGGGTCACAAAGGGTCAAAAATGACTTAGTGACTGAACAACAACAACACTAGCTTTCTCCTGGTAGGATATTAGAAATTATTTGGGGGCAGGGTGATCTCTTTTGTTTTATAGAAATCATATCATGAATTAAATCAGTACCTCTCTGGTTAGGTAAGCAGTCTTATAGTAAAATATTTGATGTTTAACCTTCTTACTTTTCTGGATTCAATGCCCCAACACAAGAAATTGAATAACAAGGTTCTTTGCTCACTGGATCATCCATAATTTATATTTTTCTGTCTATTCCGTCGTGTCAACAAAGGCAATTTATATGAGCTTGATTTCTGTCTATATAAGAATCTTTGCTCAATCTGACTGGGATTTATGATTCTCTGTTAATGAAAGCTAATTTTATATTAAGGAAGATAAATATATATGTATATATATATTTTTTTTTCTATGTATGCTTATATATATGTGTGTGTGTATGTTGTTGTTTAGTTGCTAAGTCATGTACAACTTTTGTGACTCCACAGATTATACACTGCCAAGCCCCTCTGTCCATGGGATTTCCCAGGCAAAAATACTGGAGTTGGTTGCCATTTCCTTCTCCAGGTGATTTTCTCAACCCAGGCATCAAACTCAGCTCTTCCTGTATTGCAGGTAGACTACCAGTGCCACCTGGGAAGCTCCCATGTATGTGTCTGTATACACACAGCCACTGATAATATTATCATATCCATTTTTATAGGTTAAAAAATGTTTGAGGTTTAGTAGATTAAATAAGTTATTTACAGTTGCAAAGTAAGATAGTAAGACTCAGAATTTAAGATCATTATTTCAGTTCAGTTCAGTTCAGTTGCTCAGTTGTGTCCAACTCTTTGTGACCCCATGAATCGCAGCACACCAGGCCTACTTGTCCATCAGTAACTCCCAGAGTTTACCCAACTCATGTCCATTGAGTCTGTGATGCCATCCAACCATCTCATCCTCTGTCAGCCCCTTCTCCTCCTGCCCCCAATCCCTCCCAGCATCAGGGTCTTTTCCAATGAGTCCACTCTTCACATGAGGTGGCCAAAGTACTGGAGTTTCAGCTTCAGCATCAGTCCTTCCCATGAACACTCAGGACTGATCTCTTTTAGAATGGACTGGTTGGATCTCCTTGCAGTCCAAGGGACTCTCAAGAGTCTTCTCCAACACCACAGTTCAAAAGCATCAATTCTTCGGTGCTCAGCTTTCTTCACAGCCCAATTCTCACATCATACCTGACCACAGGAAAAACCATAGCCTTGACTAGATGGACCTTTGTTGGCAAAGTTACGTCTCTGCTTTTTAATATGCTATCTAGGTTGATCATAACTTTCCTTCCAAGGAATAAGCGTCTTTTAATTTGATGGCTGCTATCAACATCTGCAGTGATTTTGGGACCCAAAGTGCCCAATATGCTACTGGAGATCAGTGAAGAAATAACTCCAGAAAGAGTGAAGGGATGAAGCCAAAGCAAAAACAGTACCCAGTTGTGAATGTGACTGGTGATAGAAGCAAAGTCCAATGCTGTAAAGAGCAATATTGCATAGGAACCTTGAATGTTAGGTCCATGAATCAAGGCAAATTGGAAGTGGTCAAATAGGAGATGGCAAGAGTAAATGTTGACATTCTAGGAATCAGCAAACTAAAATGGCCTGGAATGGGTGAATTTAACTCTGATGACTATTATATCTACTACTGTGGGCAGAAATCCCTTAGAAGAAATGGAGTAGCCATCATGGTCAACAAAAGAGTCTGAAATGCAGTACTTGGATGCAGTCTCAAAAACGACAGAATGAACTTTGTCCGTTTCCAAGGCAAACCATTCAATATCATGGTGATCCAAGCCTATGCCCCAACCAGTAATGCTGAAGAAGCTGAAGTTGAACAGTTCTATGAAGACCTACAAGACCTTTTAGAACTAACACCCAAAAAAGGCGTCTTTTCACTATAGGGGACTGGAATGCAAAAGTAGGAAATCAAGAAACACATAGAGTAACAGGCAAATTTCGCCATGGAATATGGAATGAAGCAGGGCGAAGACTAATAGAATTTTGCCAAGAGAATGCACTGGTCAGAGCAAACACTCTCTTCCAACAACACAAGAGAAGACTCTACACATGAACATCACCAGATGATCAACATCGAAATCAGATTGATTATATTCTTTGCAGCCAAAGATGGAGAAAATCATTATTTAATTATGTTTAATTTATTTATGTCTATCACTTGAGTGAAAATATAATCTTGAAGAAGACAGGTATGTGGACTTCTGTTCACTCCTATATCTTCAGTATATAAAATATTGCCTGACTTGATTGATATTGGTTGAGATGAGAAGGCAGGTAGGATATCCTCCAAGAAGCTCTTCTCAGTTACTGGCCAAGGGATAATAAGAAAAAAAGTTCTGCAGGTTAGAGAAAACATGGAGGATGGTAGAGACAGGAGTAAGAGTAGGTTTAATTGAGATAATATTAGAAGGTTAACTGATTTGTGTTTTCACAAAATGTTTCTACCATCAGCTCCTAACTAGTTATACAAGAATTACACAATTTTTGTTCTGTTTTTCATCAAGAGCTAATGAACTGTAAGCATGGAGCTATTCAATTTTAATAATTTTGTTTAATCTATATTTTCATGTATGCATAATTAGAGGTTGCCTGAGTTGGAAGGTTAATATTTTTGTCTATATTCTGTTTCTAGGCTCTAAATACTGACTTAGCTTGGCTCCCTGAGAAGAAAATTATCTTTTTATTTGTGTTACAACATGAGATTCTGCTGTTTTAATTAACAGATTTGAAAGTTAATTAACACTGGGTGTGAATATAACATTTGTGAAACTAACATCAAAATAATTATTCCTATAGAATATAATACAAGATTTATTTAGATGTTTATTTTATTTAGATGTTTATTAGATGTTTATTTTCTGAGAAAAGTATTGAAGACTATTCTATCATAGGTGAATTGTTTTGGGAATATCTATGACTATAAACAATACCTCTAAATGGATTCATCCCTGCAGTTAACCTGTAATTTTCTTATATCACTTATAGAGTCATATGCGAAAGTTTTACTTTATTTATTAAAAATTCAACTAAGTGATTTCACATTAATTGTTATGCTTGTCACAATCAAGATTATAGTAACCTGACTTTTGTATATATTTACACAAAATATTTATAATTGGAAAAAATGATAATATCATATCCATCATTTTGCTTTTTTTCTAAAATAAAACCTGCATCTTTACATTCTATTTTTAAATGTTTGAAAGTTAGATTATCATTATTGTGATATTTTTCTAAGTGTGTATTAACAAAAATATTTGAAATACTAATTGAGCTACAGATCCACAGAAAATTACTTCTGTAGGAAATGAATATATAAAATTATAACTCCAACTAAAGATAAAAATTATGCAAACAATACAATTATGATTAGTAATGACTAAAGTAAGATCAGCTTTAATATTGCATTATATAGTAGAATGTCCTTTCAATGAGATGTTATACTGATTAGATATGAAAACATAAAAGCATATAAAAACAGGTTTAACTTAATGGGCAATAATGTGAGTCTTAGAAATTGTCCTTTAGAGAAGCAAAGAGGTTCTGCTATTTGTGTGATTGTTTTCTATATTTCCCCAACTACATATAATAATTCCTCAAACTTGGCTATGAATTGTATTTTTTAGGACTGTGAGATAAGTCCCTTGTGTGTGCAAATATAAAAACAGAATATAAGATATATTGAATGAAGCAGAGTTTTCAACAGCAACCATCAACTAAGGGCTCTTCTTACTCCTCTACAACTATTCAAGATTTTCCCATCCTTGATTAAAATTGTATGTGGTCTAGGGTAATCACTCTGTGGAGAGATCCATTTCTTCAACCTTGAAGCATCCATGCTGTGTTGGTACCTTGCCCTCATCCTACTCCTGTTACTGGATTAACCCACTCATTTTATCACCATATGTAGAAATTCAAGATGCATCTAAAGGAATCTCCTAAGGTCCATATGTATACTTGTTTCTCTCTCCATTGTTCAAAAACAAAGCTGGGTAATTTTTCAGAGTCGACACTGACAAAGTACATGTTTCAGCTTTCAGTAGAACACTTATGTCTTTCTGGAGTGTCCTCACATGGTTGTTGTCCCTCTGTCTGTGTGCCATCTGCATACTAATTTCTTTTTATAAGGACATTGGTGGTATTGGATTAGGGTCTATCCACATGACCTCATTTTAACTTAATTACCTCCTTAAAGGCCCTATCTTCAAATACGGTTACATTCTGCATCACTTGGAATTAAGACTTCAACGTACAAGTCGGGGAGGAGGGGGCGGGGCACATAAATCATTCCATAACAGCTATCTTCAAGCCATCATAACACTTTTCCTGTTACAAGCAGTAATAAATATACTTGGGAATTTATGTTCCTCCAGCTATAGCTTTGAACCAATGACTGATGGGTATAGAGGTGAGAATCATCTTTGTCTCTGCTGACACTTAAGTTGTGACCTATACCATCCCGAGGACTCTATGACTAGAATAAGCAAAATTTACTCTCAGTTGGGTGCTGCTTGATAATACATCCTCTTGTACTACATTTTCTTGGTAATATATCCTAATAAATCACTGACACACAAATTCTCATCACAGGATTTGTCTTTATTTGTCCTTGGGACTGTTAAGGGTTTAACTGTGTCTCCCCAAAAGATATGTTGAAATCCTAATACATGAATGTGACCTTATTCAGAAATAGGGTCTTTGTATATGTGCTCAAGTTCATACTGAGCAATATTGATTTTAAGTCCAATATGACTGGTGTCCTTAGAAGAAGAGGGAAACTTGAACACAAAGAGACAGAGATACACAGGGAGAATGTCATGTGACCACAGAAATAAAAGGAGAGAACAATATGTGAAGCTAGATGAAGAGGTTGGAGTAATGTATCCATACACCAAGGAATGCCAAATATTTCCAATTAATCACCAGAAGCCAGGAGCGGGCATGCAACAGATTCTTCCTAGGAGTGCCTAGAAGAGACCAACCCTACAAAAACTTTGATTTTTTGATATCTAGCCTCTGGAAATTGACAACAAATTTCTCTTGCTTTATGCCACAAATTTTGTGAGACTTTGTTATTGTAACCCTAGGAAACTAATGCTGAAACTCTGCTGGAAATAAGTAATTTCAGAATTGGTCCCAGGTAGCACACTCTTAGGATACGATTTTGGAATTAGATCACTTGCCAGCTAGATAATAATAGAGATCCCATTGTTGGAGATAAACCATGTTTAAAACCTCCTGCTCACTCTGGCATTATAATTGCTATAATTTCCCCCATTGTTGAGTCTGGATGGGAATAGATGATAGGAGACTCACTGACGCAGTTCTAAGCATTTCCAAGATAAGAAGGGCTCAGTAATTCTAAGGACTGTGTTCCCTGTTGCTAAGTGCTACTGTTGGTTTGAAGAAGAAAACTGACAGGTTCAGATTAATCAATTACCAACCTGGGTACTGTGAAAAAGAAGTTAGAAAGTCTGTGTGGGAGCATTTAAAGAGATCCTCAGTTTCTGTAGCTAGAAGGCAGATTGAAATGGAAATTGGATGAGGCATTATGCGAGGGGGAAAAAAGCTCATTCTTCCTGTGTCTCTTTTTTTTCCCCACATTTTTTTGATCTTTTGTTGTGTACAACAGTTACACCACTTGCAGCATCAGGTGTGTGGGTTTTTTCTCCCACACCAAGCAGTTCTCTCTGACATCAGCTGTATGTGCTACAGTTTATCTCAGTTATGGCACTGTTTACCTGGAGAGAGCACCAGATCCTACAAGTTAAGTGTTCAGTCCCACAAGACTTCTCCCCACCTAAGATGACAATTGCCCTTAGTAGCTGCTCAGGATGCCTACAACTTTCATTCAACTGGGCTATAAATCTGGAGTTCCCATGGTCTCTTCCCCCTTGGATTTGATCATTTGCTCAAAAAACAACCAACAGAACTCAGGGAAAAACTTATTTATGTTTGTCATTTATTATATAACAAAGACTATGATAAAGGATACAATAAACATCTAGATGGAAATGTGTATGGGAAAAGTACATGGGAAGGAGTGCAGAGCTTCCATGCCTTCTCTGGGTATATCATGTCACTCTCCCAGCAACTCCCCATGTTCACCAGCTGGGAAGCTCTCCAAACCTTATAATATTGGGATCTTTATAGAAGCTTCATCATATAGGTAAGATTGATCATTAACTCTATTTCCAGCCCTTCTTCCCTCTCCAGAGAATGGGTGCATGCTTAGTGGCTCAGTCGTTTCAGACTCTTTGTGACCCCATGGACTGTAATCTGCCAGGCTCCTCTGTCCCTGGGATTCTCCAGGCAAGAACACTGGAGTGGGTTGCCATTTCCTTCCCCAAGGTATCTTCCTGACCCAAGGATCGAACCCAGTCTCCTGCACTGCAGGCAGATTCTTTGCTGACTGAACTACCCCAGGGAAGCCCCCAGAGAATGGGTAGTGGGGCTAAAAGAATTCCAAGCCTCTAATCATGGTTTGCTCTTTCTGGTGACCAGTCCTCATCCAAGAGCCCACCAAGAGTCACCTCACTAGAACACAAGACACTGCTATCAGCCAGGGATAAATTTCAAGGGATTTAAGAGCTCATGTCAGCACAAAGGTCAAATATTAGAATTAAAGATGCTCCTAGTAGTTTTATCACTTAGGAATTACAAGGCTTTAGAGCTCTGTGCCAAAAACTGGGAGCAGAGACAATATATAAATTTTCTATTATTTCAGACACACTTTCTTATTGTAAAAATAGTAGAGCTAATGAAAACGGAATCCACAGCTTTGGCAAGTCTTTATGCTAAAATAAAAACGCTGATAGGGAGGAAGGGAGTCCCTAAGACATTGAATGGAGATATATACATAGACGTGCTCAGAATAAGGGCCCCAGATTCCTCTGAACCCCTGGACCTGCAAGTATAGTCTACTTTGTTTTCCTGAAGAACAGCAGCTTTCTCTTGCCTGAAGACCATACCAAAACCTCACTGAGATGGATGCCTTGAAGGATAACAGTTGTTTTCTTCAGGGTCCAACCCCATTTCGTCCCCTTGTCTTCTAGTTCTATAACAAGTCTCAACATGGGCCAACTAAGGAAGTACTTTCTTGTTAGAGGCAAAAAGGAGCCATTTACCAAAGAAACCTCAGAACATGATTAATTGTAGCAAAATAAGTCAGAGGTGGGGCGGGAGAGAGTATTCCAAGAAGTTGATCTTGATAGCAATGGACTTGCTTGGGGGTTAGGGATGATGAAAGATCAGCTCCATAAAGGAGAATTGTCCAGTAGGGAGAATTCTCCCATGACTGAAAACTCCCTGGCAAGAGCACCTAGTAATGGTCCCAAAACACTGTTGGGATGGATGGTTACTGGAGGCTTGTGGGGACAAAAGGCTCATATTAAATTAAGTGCAAATGACAGAACTCCCTTGGCAGAGCTTTGAGGAAGGGATCAAAAGGCTCAGAGAAGTAAGCATGGTACAGTGGCTCTATTGTGTAACAGCTGAGTACCCACCAGATGGCTAAGTTCTTTGGAAGGGCCAGAGAATGCTCTCATCACTAAGCTTATGAGGAACATGCTAGTGATGGAGGTACTGGCATGTCAGGAAGCTCAGTGGTGACTGCACCAGGATTGAGGACAGACAATAATTATTAGAGAAGTGGGCTCCCTGTAGTCAGTGGGAATGATAGGATTCCTGAGGAGTAGAGGTGAAGAGGCCATAATCAACCACTGAGTCATCACCTTGGTGATGACTAATATCCCAAGATATTGCTAAAGGAAAAATAGATGGACACCTGACAAGAGCATGGCTTAATATACATAATTAGAAATTATTAAGTTTGGACGAGCAGAAGCCTGATTTCATCAGTCTTCATGGAACACCACTTCCTCATCTGGGTTATTGGCTTATGCAGAGATTTCTGCCATATCATTTTACATATTTTGCATATAATTCACTATAATTTGAAATTAGCTAGCCCACTATGCACATTTCTAGTTTTTTTATACAGCTAGTGATTCTTACCATTACTCTTTTGCAACTTCTTTGTGTGAGTGCTACCCTCTTTTAATGCTTTAATAAAGCCTTTCTCAATGACTTCCATCTCTTGGTAGTCACTCCCTCCTCTATACACTATATTGTTCTCTTAACTTTTATGATATTCAGTTTTGACTGGTTGTAGAAATTTCTATATATAAAGAAAAATCAATTTTTCAACCCAATGGTTAGACCTTTGCAAACAAGATTATTCTTAAACACCAGAACTTATTACAATGCTCTATGTTTGTGAAGTCATGTGGGCCTTAGAAAGTATCACTGCAGAGCAAAACAAACTAAAAAATAAAAATTAATTAAAAAAAAAAAGAAAGAAAGCATCACTGCAAACAAAGCTAGTGGAAGTGATGGAATTCCAGTTGCGCTACTTCAAATCCTAAAAGATGATGCTGTGAAAGTATTGCACTCAATATGCCAGCAAATTTGGAAAACTCAGCAGTGTCCACGGGACTGGAAAAGGTCAGTTTTCATTCCAATCCCAAAGAATGCTCAAACTACTGCACAATTGCACTCATCTCACGCACAAGCAAAATAATGTTCAAAACCGTCCAAGCCAGGCTTCAACAGTACATGAACCATGAACTTCTAGATGTTCCAGCTGGTTTTAGCAAAGGAAGAGGAACCAGAGATCAAATTGCCAACATCTGCTGGATCATGGAACAAGCAAAAGAGTTCCAGAAAAACATCTATTTCTGCCTTATTGACTATGCCAAAGCCTTTGACTGTGTGGATCACAATAAATTGTGGAAAATTCTGAAAGAAATGGGCATACCAGACCACCTGACCTACCTCTTGAGAAACCTATATGCAGTTCAGGAAGAAACAGTTAGACCTGGACATGGAACAACAGACTGGTTCCAAATAGGAAAAGGAGTACGTCAAGGCTGCATGTTGTCCCCCTGCTTATTTACCTTCTATGCAGAGCACATCATGAGAAACGCTGGGCTGGAAGAAGCACAAGCTGGAATCAAGGTTGCCGGAGAAATACCAATAACCTCAGATATGCAGATGACACCACCCTTATGGCAGAAAATGAAAAAGAACTAAAAAGCCTCTTGATGAAAGTGAAAGAGGAGAGTGAACAAGTTGACTTAAAGCTCACCATTCAGAAAACGAAGATCATGGCATTCGGTCCCATCACTTCATGGGAAATAGATGGGGAAATAGTGGAAACAGTGTCAGACTTTATTTTGGGGGCTCCAAAATCACTGCAGATGGTGACTGCAGCCATGAAATTAAAAGACACTTACTCCTTGGAAGGAAAGTTATGACCAACCTAGACAGTATATTGAAAAGCAGAGACATTACTTTGCCAACAAAGGTCTGTCTGGTTAAGGCTATGGTTTTTCCAGTAGTCATGTATGGATGTGAGAGTAGGACTGTGAAGAAAGCTGAGCACTGAAAAATTGATGCTTTTGAAGTGTGGTGTTGGAGAAGACTCTTGAGAGTCCCTTGGACTGCAAGGAGATCCAAGCAGAACATCCAAAGGAGATCAGTCCTGGGTGTTCATTGGAAGGACTGATGCTGAAGCTGAAACTCCAGTACTTTGGCCACCTCATGTGAAGAGTTGACTCACTGGGAAAGACTTTGATGCTGGGAGGGATTGGGGGCAGGAGGAGAAGGGGATGACAGGATGAGATGGCTGGGTGGCATCACTGACTCAATGGATACGAGTTTGTATAAACTCCAGGAGTTGGTGATGGATAGGGAAGCCTGACATGCTGCAATTCATGGGGTCACAAAGAGTCGGACACGACTGAGCGACTGAACTGAACTTACAGGCCTCCCTGTCCATCACCAACTCCCGGAGTTCACTCAGACTCACGTCCATTGAGTCTGTGATGCCATCCAGCCATCTCATCCTCGGTTGTCCCTTTCTCCTCCTGCCCCCAATCCCTCCCAGCATCAGGGTCTTTTCCAATGAGTCAACTCTTTGCATAAGGTGCCCAAAGTACTGGAGCTTCAGTTTTAGCATCATTCCTTCCAAAGAAATCCCAGGGTGATCTCCTTCAGAATGGACTGGTTGGATCTCCTTGCAGTCCAAGGGACTCTCAAGAGTCTTCTCCAACACCACAGTTCAAAAGCATCAATTCTTCGGCGCTCAGCCTTCTTCACAGTCCAACTCTCACATCCATACATGACCACAGGAAAAACCATAGCCTTGACTAGACGGACCTTAGTCGGCAAAGTAATGTCTCTGCTTTTGAATATACTATCTAGGTTGGTCATAACTTTTCTTCCAAGGAGTAAGCGCCTTTTAATTTCATGGCTGCAGTCACCATCTGCAGTGATTTTGGAGCCCAAAAAAACAAAGTCTGACACTGTTTCTACTGTTTCCCCATCTATTTCCCATGAAGTGATGGGGCCAGATGCCATGATCTTCGTTTTCTGAATGTTGAGCTTTAAGCCAACTTTTCCACTCTCCTCTTTCACTTTCAACAAGAGGCTTTTTAGCTCCTCCTCACTTTCTGCCATAAGGGTGGTGTCATCTGCATATCTGAGATGATTGATATTTCTCCCAGCAATCTTGATTCCAGCTTGTGTTTCTTCCAGTCCAGCATTTCTCATGATGTACTCTGCATATAAGTTAAATAAGCAGGGTGACAATATACAACCTTGACGTACTCCTTTTCCTATTTGGAACTGATGTTTAACACACTCTTAATTAGGGCTTTCCGGGTGATGCAATGGTAAAGGATCCACCTGCTTGTGGAGGAGACTCAAGAGATGTGAGTTTGACCATGGGTAAGAAAGATCCCCTGGAGTAGGAAATGGCAAAACATTCCAGTATTCTTGCCTGGAAAATTCTATGGACAGAGGAGCCTGGCAGGCTACAGTCCATGGGATTACAAAGAGTCAGACATGACTGAGCATACACATACTCACATGTTTAACAAAATTTATTTGTTTGTTCAGTTGCTCAGTCATGTCCAATTCTTAATATTTTCCATTTAGCATTTTATTTGTTTCATTCTTTGAACTAGAATTGGAGCAGTTTATCACTGCTTATAAGAATGCAAATTTACTACACCCATACATTTATTTTAGTTTCTTAACTGGCAGAATTACTTGAGATACTGAAGATAAACTTAAATAGGAGTATTAATTATGGAATGATTAACTTAGGTATACAGGTAGATTAAATTCAGGTGTTTTTTTCCCCAAGCAGGAATTACAAATTTGCAACATCAGATGAATCAAAAGAAATGAATAGCCACTGTAGAACCAGTATGTGGTCTTAGAACTTAGGCCTTTTAGTAAACTCTGTCATCTACTATTTCATAATGATCAAAAAGCCATGCTTGCTATCATAGTATCCTTCCGTAAATTATCATGCCAAAATGGGAAATGTGACTAAGTGCTTAAAATTATCAAAATGTCTTGGCTCAGAGAAACTTGAAGAAGACGCTGGGATTGCTCTATTGAATATCAAGAAATTTTAACCATCAGTTTTAGAAATCAAGATACTATAGTACTGGTTAAAAGAAAGATCAAAAGACAGAACAGATAGAAATAATATCTATCTACCTATACACACACACACACGTACACATATGCACACATATATTTATATCTTATAATATCTCCTTTATATATGATTAATCTAACAAGAGAAATTAAAATGAAAGACAGAATCAAAGTTAATATGGTGATAGCAAAAAAAAAAATAGCTTTGGTTTTTTTTGAATATTTTTTTCAAGGTAGTGATATCTCGGCATATAACTACAAACCCAAAAAGAGATCACTTACAGGATGATATAATCCTTTCAAAGATAAACTTATCCTCAGTTTCTTGATTTAAATCAAACATTCTCCCACTTGACAAGAACCCTTAGTTTCTATTTTTGTTAGCATTTGCTGATCACTCTGAAGGCTTCACTGAATAGCCCTCACTTAACTGCTTTGTGCTGAAATGAAATACTTCGTTAAACTATGAAACCTGTATTTCTTAATTTTCAATTCAAAATATGGTGCTTTTTGTCTTTCATTTTATCTTTTTCACCCTAAGGATATTAGAGTAAACACACAAAGATGACAGTGTTTTACTTTGACATCCATCTGCTTTGAATTCTCAATGTCTTGTACTATAATTATTTCTATAGCAACCAGCAAAGGAAGTGCCTTGACAGCTACAGACTCCAAAGAAAGACATGCTGTGACAGGCTTATCATTTTCAGACACTGGGCTTTGCATCTCCTTGAGTTTCTAGTATTAAACATTACAGCTTCAGAAACCCTTGTTGTCTTTCTCTCCTCCTTGGTTTCTAGTATCAGTAATATTTCTGCTTCAGTAGCATCACTGGCAACATTTCTAACCTGCTGCTTCTTTTTCTTCGGAGTTTTTCCTTAGATCATTTATAAAACTTGCTTTATTCCTTTTTTTATGACATACAGTCTTCTGATAATAAAATGATAAACATTTTGCTTGTTCTGAGTGGCAGCTCACAAACATAATCAGGAGAAATGCAATCATAAATAATTCACTTGTTTTCTTTTAGCTTCTTAAGATCTCTTCTAATCTATTTTCCTTAAGGAATAAATTCTTAGGAAAATTGAATCATGTGTCTCAAAACGCAGAAAGAAGTTCAGAGAACATCAAAGCAGTACTAAAAATGAATTCATTCTCTAAAATAACTTCCTTTTTATTCTGAAAAAAAAAATGCAAACTGGTAAAAAACCATTTCCAAAAGAAAACCTAAACTTGTCTTATTTCAAAAGTCACTTTTATATTGGAAAATCATCCTCCTTAATGTGGTCTAGAGGCCACCTTCTTATTTTTCTGGTCTAGTCTTTTGTTCATTTGTTGTGACAAAGAAAATAAATCTTTTTCTGAGAAATGTCTATCTACCAGATATTGTACTAAACTTTCTACATAGATTTTTCTCATATAATCAAGTAGCAGCTATATGGAATACTAGTTGTTATGTATATTTTTCAGATGTGAAACTGAGGCACAGAAAGATTAAGAAACTTGGTAAAATTTATATAGTTAGTAAATAGCAATTCAAATTTGTTCTGCTGTAATTAGATTCCAGAATCTCTGCTGTTAATTCTTAGAAAGATGAATCTCTTCAACTTATTATTCTAAATACATCATCTTCACATCATATCCATGGACACAAAAAGTAAATGACATTGACACCATCTCTCTTTTAAATATGAGGGAAATGACATAAATTTAGTCCCCCCAAAACTTCTTTATAAATGGTAAAAAAAAAACAATCAACTATACACCAATTTAAATGGAAAGTTAAAAAATTTTTAAAAAAGGAAAAAGGCATGGTAAAAACAAAATAAATAAATTTCAACAAAAAAGTATGTGTGTGAAATAAAGTTTTACTCCTCTGGCTTAATTCATTTTCTCATAATTTTTGAAATACACTTAACACTAAGCTATATTAAAATGAAAGTTCTATAAGGAGGAGGCTTGCACTTGGATTGCTTATGGCATAGCTTTTCAGAGAATGGTGTTTAGAAATTAACTGACCCCAGTTTAAGTTCATGTTCTTTCACATACAGACTGTGGGCAGGTTATTTAACCAATGTAAGGCCTCTTGTAAGGGAAGGAAAATACTGGTATCTGGTTTGCAGATGGTTTTAAGAATTATCTCTGGTAATACATGGTACAAAGTTTTTGTATAATGCTCTACAGTGTGAATGTGAGCAATAACTGTTACTTTTTACCTTTATTACTTAAGATGGGCTAAAGCAAAATGGGAAGGCAGAAAAAATATGAAAGCTGATTTTGGATGGAAAAGAGTCTTTCTCTAGAAAATGTTCATGTTCTACATATAAGACAGATAGAAAATACAGAGTGAAAAATAACTGGGTATGATTCAAAGCAGTTTAATTATATCTAGCTTTAAATCTTCACCTAATGTTCCTACTTTACTCTGTAACCTGTAGATTTACTTCGTAATGACTAATTCTTTAAAACTTAATTATAATCTTTATTTTTGTAAAAAATTAATTTTGTTTCTCTTACTATTTCTAGTTTTAATCTAATTTTTAAATTATAGCTTGAATAAAATAGTTTAATTAAAACATCTTCATAACTCAATGTTTCATCACACTAGAGTTCAGGTGAATTATCTACTGGATGTGTAAAGTTTTCTGCACATCCAATCCCATAAAGAAAACAGTAAAAAAATAGAATAGCCTCTATACTTGGAACTCCATCAATAATAAATGACCCACAAAGTGTCAATCCAAATTAGCTAACCACTTCAGGAATACGTGAGCCGTGAACTTCCAGATGTTCTAGCTGGTTTTAGAAAAGGCAGAGGAACAAGAGATCAAATTGCCAACATCTGCTAGATCATGGAAAAAGCAAGAGAGAGTTCCAGAAAAACATCTATTTCTGCTTTATTGACTATGCCAAAGCCTTTGACTGTGTGGATCACAATAAACTGTGAAAAATTCTAAAAGAGATGGGCATACCAGACCACCTGACCTGCCTCTTGAGAAACCCATGTGCAGGTCAGGAAGCAACAGTTAGACCTGGACATGGAACAACAGACTGGTTCCAAATAGGAAAAGATTCCAAATATACATCAAGCCTGTATATTGTCCCCCTGCTTATTTAACTTCTATGCAGAGTACATCATGAGAAATGCTGGGCTGGAAGAAGCACAAGCTGGAATTAAGATTGCCAGGAGAAATACTAATAACCTCAGATATGCAGATGACACCACCCTTAAGGTAGAAAGTGAAGAGGAACTAAAAAGCCTCTTGATGAAAGTGAAAGAGGAGAATGAAAAAGTTGGCTTAAAGCTCAACATTCAGAAAACGAAAATCATTGCATTTGGTCCCATCAGTTCATGAGAAAAGATGGGGAAACAGTGGAAACAGTGTCAGACTTTATTTTGAGGGGCTCTAAAATCACTGCAGATGGTGATTGCAGCCATGAAATTAAAAGACGCTTACTCCTTGGAAGGAAAGTTATGACCAACCTAGATAGCATATTGAAAAGCGGAGACATTACTTTGCCAACAAAGGTCCGTCTAGTCAAGGCTATGGTTTTTCCAGTGGTCATGCATGGAGGTGAGCGTTGGACTGTGAAGAAAGCTGAGTGCTGAAGAATTGATGCTTTTCAATTGTGGTGTTGGAGAGACTCTTGAGAGTCCCTTGGACTGCAAGGAGATCCAAACAGTCCATTCTGAAGGAGATCAGCCGTGAGATTTCTTTGGAAGGAATGAGGCTAAAGCTGAAACTCCAGTACTTTGGCCACTTCATGAGAAGAGTTGACTCATTGGAAAAGGCTCTGATGCTGGGAGGCATTGAAGGCAGGAGGAAAAGGGGATGACAGAGGATGAGATGGTTGGATGTCATCACCGACTCGATGGACGTGAGTCTGAGTGAACTCTGGGAGGTGGTGATGGACAGGGAGGCCTGGCGTGCTGCAATTCATAGGGTTGCAAAGAGTTGGACACGACTGAGAGACTGAACTGAATGAGTATTTATGATTCACATTGTATACTCTACAGTGAGCCAAGGTATTTATTTCTTAGTAATCTTATTAAAGACTCTATCAGGACTCTGGCCAACAATTAGCTTGATGTTTGCATTTTATGTATGATGTAGTATTTTCCTTGGTTGACTCTTGTGGCCCCACCCTGATGAACCAGTTGTAGCAAGCCTCCTCATTTGTACTCAGGATATGTTCTGCCTCTTGCTCATCAAACTAGCTTTCTGTGTCCCTGACAGAGATGAGGTAACTGTCCATAATCCAAATACTTTTAAGAGGTACCTTTCAATCGATACTCCCTGTTTCCTCATATATCTTGTCATATTCTCAGAAAGAAGTATGTCATCCTAGCATTAACTAAGTATCATGTGAAATAGCACAGAATATTTCCTAGAACATGTCTTAATTGCATTGCTCCTCTACCCAAAATTGTGCTGAAATATTAGACAGTCATCACGGTCTTAGCAGGAAAACATTTACTGATGACCCATTAAAAGTTTCTGAATCTCCTCTCACTTGAAAGAGATAAATTCATGGTAGATCATTTTTCTTTCACAAATTTATTTCTGTAAGAAGAAACACAGGGTTTCCTAAGCTTTGCTTCTTAAAAATCACTGCTGTATTTTAAACTCAAAGCTGTAGAAAGTGTAAGGACTTTCTTTTTTTTTTTTTTTGGTGAGAGTAAGTCATCATCTTGATGATACTTTAAAAAAATCTAAGATTGGTACTTTGAGAATGATGAAAATAAAATTATTTATTTCTTGCTCTTCAACAGTCAGGAAAGTCTTTAAGTTGGAATTTTTAATATTTCCCCCAATCAGTCACATCATCAATGGAAGCAAAATACTTTACATCATAAAGCTTTCTACTCTGATTGCTATAGCTAGGACTTCCAAAACTATGTTGAATAATAGTGGTGAAAGTGGACACCCTTGTCTTGTTCCTGATCTTAGGGGGTATGCTTTCAGTTTATCACTATTGAGAATAATGTTTGCTGTAGGCCTATTATATATAGCCTTTACTATGTTAAGGTAGGTTCCTTCTATGCCCATTTTTTGAAGAGTTTTAATCATAAATGGGTGCTGAATTTTGTCAAAGGCTTTTTCTGCATCTATTGAGATTATCATATGATTTTTATCATTTAATTTTTTAATATGGTGTACCACATTGATTGATTTGCATATATTGAAGAGTCCTTGCATTCCTGAAATAAAACCAACTCAATTATGTTGTATGAGCTTTTTGATATGTTGTTGAATTCTGTTTGTTAAAATTTTGTTGAGAATTTTTGCATCTATGTTCATCAGTGATATTGGCCTGTAGTTTTCTTTTTTCATGTTGTCTTGTCTGATTTTAGTATCAGGGTGATGGTGGCCCATAGAATGAGTTTGGAAGTGTTCCTTCCTCTGCAATTTTTTGAAAGAGTTTTAGAAGGATAGGCATTAGCTCTTCTCTTAAAGTTTGATAGAATTCTTCTGGGAAGCCATCTGGTCCTGGGCTTTTGTTTTTCAGGAGATTTTTAATCACAGCTTCCATTTCAGTGCTTGTGATTGGGTTGTTCGTAATTTCTATTTCTTCTTGATTCTGTCTTGGAAGATTGAACTTTTCTAAGAATCTGTCCATTTTTTCCAGGTTATCCATTTTATTGCCAGATAGTTGTTCATAATAGTCTCTTAGAATCCTTTGTTTTCTGCATTATCTGTTGTAACCTCTCCTTTTTCATTTCTAATTTTGTTGATTTGATTCTTCTCTCTTTTTTTCTTGATGAGTCTTGCTAAAGGTTTATCAATTTTGTTTATCTTCTCAAAGAACCAGCTCTTAGTTTAATTAATCTTTACTATTGATTGTTTCATTTCTTTTTCACTTATATCTACTCAGATCTTTGTGATTTCCTTTCTTCTACTAATTTTTGTTGTTGTTGTTGTTCTTCTTTTTCCAGCTGTTTTAGGTGTAAAGGTAGGTTGTCTATTTGATGTTTTTCTTGTTTCTTGAGGTAGGATTGTATTGCTATAAGCTTCCCTCTTAGAACTGCTTTTGCTGCATCCCATAGGTTTTGAGTTGCCATGCTTTCATTGTCATTTGTTTCTAGACCTTTTTTGATTTCCCTTTTGATTTCTTCAGCAACCTGTTGATTATTTAGTAATGTGATGTTTAATCTCCATGTGTTTGTGTTTCTTACAGTTTTTTTTTTCTTATAATTGATATCTAATCTCATAGCATTATGGTCAGAGAAGATGCTTGATATGATTTCAATTTTCTTACATTTGATGAGGTTTGATTTGTGACCCAAGATGTGGTCTATCCTGAAGAAGGTGTATTCTTCTGCATTTGGATGGAATGTCCTGAAGATATCAATAAGATCCATCTCATCTAATATATCATTTAAGACATGTTTCCTTATTGATTTTCTGTTTTGATGATCTGTCCATTAGTGTGAGTGGGGTGTTACAGTCTCTTACTATTATTGTCTTACTTTCAATTTCTCCTTTTATGTACACTAGTGTTTATCTTATGTATTGAGGTGTCCCTATGTTGGATATTTACAATTGCTATGTCTTCCTCTTGGATTGATCCTTGATCATTATGTAGTGTCCTTCCTTATCTCTTGTAATATTCTTTATTTTAAGATCTATTTTGTCTGATATGAGAATCCAGATCAGAAAAGAAGAAGCAAAGCTCTCACTGTTTGCAGATGACATGATACTGTACTTGTAAAGATTAAAGATAGTATCAGAAAATTACTAGAGCTAATCAGTGAATTTAGCAAAGTTGCAGGATACAAAACCAATACACAGAAATCACTTGCATTTGTATATAATAACAATGAAAAATCAGAAAGAGAAATTAAAGAATCAATCTCATTCACCATTGCAACAAAAAGAATTAAATATCTAGGAATAAATTTACCCAAGAAGATGAAAGAACTATACACAGAAAATTATAAGACATGAAGGAAAAAAATCAAAGATGACATAAACAGATGGAGAGATATTCCATGTTCCTCGGTAGGAAGAATCAGTATTGTGAAAATGGCTATACTACCAAAAGCAATCTACAGATTCAATGCAATCTCTATCAAATTACCAAAGGCATTTTTAACAGAACTAGAACCAAAAATTTCACAATTCATATGGAAACACAAAAGATCCCAAATAGCCAAAGCAGTCTTGAGAAAGAAGAATGGAACTAGAGGAATCAACCTTCTTAACTTCAGATTATATTACAAAGCTACAGTCATAAAGACAGTATGGTACTGGCACAAAAGCAGAAATATAGACCAATGGAACAAGATAGAAAGTCCAGAAATAAATAGGTACTCATACACCTATGAGTACTTTATTTTTGAAGAGGCAAAGGCAGCCTCTTCAATAAATGGTGCTGGGAAAACTGGACAGCTACATGTAAAAGAATGAAATTAGAATACTTCCTAACACCATACACAAAGATAAACTCAATATGGAGTAAAGACTTAAATGTAAGACCAGAAACTATAAAACTCTTAGAGGAAAACATAAGCAGAACACTCGATGACCAAAATTAAAGCAAGGTCCTCTATGACCCACCTCCTACAGCAATGGAAATAGAATGAAAAGTAAGCAAGTAGGACCTGATTAAACTTAAAATCTTTTGCACAGCAAAGGAAACTATAAGCAAGGTGAAAAGACAATACTCAGAATGAGAGAAAATAATAGCAAATGAAACAACTGATGAAGGATTAATTTCCAAAGTATCAAGCAGTTCATACAACTCAATGCCAGAAAAACAAACAACCCTATCAAAAAGTGGGGAAAAGACCTAAAGAGACATTTTTCCAAAGAAGACATATAGATAGCTAATAATCACATGAAAATGTGCTCAACATAGCTCATTATTAAAGAAATGAAAATCAAAACTACAATGAGATATCATTTCACACCTGTCAGAATGGCCATCATCAAAAAGTCTACAAACAATAAATGCTGGAGAGGGTGTGGAGAAAAGGGAACAGTCTTGCACTATTGGTAGGAATGCAAATTGATACAGCCACTATGGAAGATGGTATGGAGATTCCTTAAAAAACAAGGAATAAAATTACCATATGACTCAGCAATCACACTCCTAGGCATATACCCTGAAGAAACCAAAATTGAAAAAGACACATGTATCCTGTTGTTCACTGAAGCACTATTTACAATAGCTAGAACATGGAAGCAACCTAGATGTCCATCAACAGATGAATGGATAAAGAAGCTGTGGTACATACACACAACAGAATATTACTCAGCCAAAGGAAGGAACACATTTAAGTCAGTTCTGATGAGGTGGATGAACCTAGAACCTATTATACAGCGTGAAGTGAGTTAGAAAGAGAAAGGTAAATAGCATATTCTAACACATATATATGGAATCTAGAAGAATGGTACTGAAGAATTTATTTACAGGGCAGCAGTGGAGAAACAGACATAGAGAATAGACTTATGGACATGGGGAGAGGGGAAGAGAGAAATGTATGAAAAGAGTGACATGAAAGCCAACATTACCGTATGTAAAATAGATAGCCAACAGGAATTTGCTGTATGGCTCAGGAAACTCAGAAAAGGGCTCTGTATCAACCTAGAGGGGTGGGCTGGGAAGGGAGATGGGAGGGAGGTTCAAAAGGGAGGAGATATATGTATACTTATGGCTGATTCATGTTGAGGTTTGACAGAAAACAACAAAATTCTCTAAAGCAATTAAACAAATAACCCCCAAAAAGAAACTTTTTAAATTACTAAAAGCTGAATAAAACATAAATTCCAATAAAAAAAATCATCAGTTATTTAAATATATTGCACATACAGAGTGGCTGAGTATCTTGAAGTTTATTTAACTGGATTATTCTCCAATACCTGTGAAATCAAAGTAAATCATGATATCTATGCTTTTGATTTATATTAAGTTTTGTAGTTTTCTGGCTGGTTTGTTTTGAAGATGGAATAATGACATTTTTATTACATTTGTTGTAATTAATAAAACTTATTCTTGACAGTTTTGTGGAGGATTATAACTTATTTGAAATTAAAAAGTCAAAGAAAATTGTTTGGACAGTCAGTTTATACATTTATTTTCTAAGGAACTCTAAGAAAATTGGAACCAAAGTATTTCAATGATTTCATGACACAGGATCCAAGATATAATGAAAGAAGATTCCAACCTAGAAACTGAAAGGTAAGATGTAATTCAAGGATTCAAAGTCAAAGGAAATCAAGAAAAACAGTGAAGTTCAAAAGCAATCAACGCAGAGAAAAGATTTTTAGTGGACAAAAACTGGGCATGCATGGTGCCTTTGCACTGCCTTTTTTTTCATTATAAAGACAAAGAATGAATCAAACCATCTCATTATTTCATCACTCAGCTTTGTCTCAAATGTCAAGTATGAAAAATTACTGAAAAGAACAAGTTTCAAAAAGGAAAAAAAAAAAAATTTTGACGAGTATGAACATACCATGAGTGCTAACTCCAGAAGAGCTGGTTTTTCAAGAATCATACAGGAAACTGAATAATGATGTAGTAGTTAGAAACATGAGTGTCCTTTTGAGGCTCCCCACCCTCCTATAGAAGGGAAACAAAGTGGATGCCTGCGGGTCTTTCAGTATTACATGGTAGGTGTATATGTAGGTTTGAAGTCACTATAGCCCTCATATTCCAGTCTTATGTATTTATTTTATTGTCAATCAAAAATTATCTTTCTAAATTTTTGTCAGTCTTTAATTTAGAATTGTAGATAATTCTATGCCTTCAAATAGCTAAGTCAAATGGGCATTGTGGTCTGCACTATGAGTCTAGATTCAAGTCCTGACTCCTCTATTTGTTAATTATTCACTTTAACTAAATCTCAACTTCAGTGCATTTCAGTTTTGAAATATGTGCAATATTACCTACCCAATCTTTCTCACAATTATGTGGATGAAATAAATATATGTGAAAAAAGTTTTGTAAGCTCTGAAATGTAAAACCAATAGAAAATTTCACCCTTGATGGATGTAGCAGATGGGATTTCACTTCCACCTCTCTCACTTAAAAGACTTTATAGTTATACAATTGAGAAGAAAGCTCTGCTGGTGCTGCTAACTTGCTTCAGTCGTGTCTGGCTCTGTGCGACCCCAGAGATGGCAGCCCACCAGGCTCCCCGGTCCCTGGGATTCTCCAGGCAAGAACACTGGAGTGGGTTGCCATTTCCTTCTCCAATGCATGAAAGTGAAAGTGAAAGTGAAGTCGCTCAGTCAGGTCCGACTTAGCGACCCCATGGACTGAAGCCTACCAGGCTCCTCCATCCATGGGATTTTCCAGGCAAGAGTACCGGAGTGGGGTGCCATTGCCTTCCCCAGGAGAAAGCTCTAGGAACTTTTTAATAACCCTGCCCTCATGATGGTTTTGTCAAGAATCAGGCACAGTCAGAAAATAAGGTTCTAGATGCTCAGTCATATACTTCATTTGAACAGTAACATGATTCTTGGCATGAAGACAACTTTAAAATACTACTCAGAAATAAGCAACATAATACATATGTCTAGCTATAAGTATTTTAAATATTCCACTCAAACCAACAAAGTGGTTTGAAGCACCTTATCTGAACTGTCTTATAAATATAGTGAATTATTTATGTTTCTGGTTTTAGTAAGTACCATTCTAATGTATTTTCTAGGTAAAATGAATAATTTAAACTGAATAATGACCAGAAGTAAATGTACCTTTCTGAATCAACATTTGCCTTATTAGTCTTGCTGAAAATGAAGTATCTATGCAGGAATAAGAATAATATGTCCATTCCAAATGGAATTGTCCATTTTGATAATGACAATGTCCATTGTCATTGTCAAAAATACTGAGAAAATTGAAGTTAATGCTACCTAGGAACCCAGACACCGAGTAAGTGTTAAACACACACAGACACAGATGCTCACACATGCACACACACTTACATATTTGTGTTACAGCAGCATGGAACCAATTCAGTGTTGTAAAACTTAAATGATAAAGCATTGTGATAGGGATATAAAGCATTTCTACTGGGGCTGCGAAATGCCTCTCCACTCTCCTTGGTTTCCATTTGAGGCAAATGGGAAATTCAAGCTTGTCTCAGGAATACCAGTAGTGCCTGAGTGTGTCCTACAGATTGGTTTCTGTTGAGTCTCAGTCTTAAACCACCAGGATTCAGCTGCTGCTGCTGCTGCTAAGTCACTTCAGTCATGTCTGACTCTGTGTGACCCCATAGACAGCAGCCCACTAGGCTCCTCTGTCCCTGGGATTCTCCAGCCAAGAATACTGGAGTGGGTTGCCATTTCCTTCTCCAATGCATGAAAGTGAAACGTGAAAGTGAAGTCGCTCAGTCGTGCCCAACTCTTAGCGACCCTGTGGACTGTAGCCTACCAGGCTCCTCCGTCCATGGGATTTTCCAGGCAAGAGTACTGGAGTGGGTTGCCATTGCCTTCTCCAGAAGGATTCAGCTAGTCAACCATAAATAAACACAATGGCACCATTACTCTGCCACCTGCCCACCTAGGAACAAAGCCATGTAAAGTTTTATGTTTCAAAGTTCAGAATCATGGGTAGATCAATCCTGTTGATTGGTCAGAGATGTACTTTATATCAGCAATAGCCAGAGTATTAAAGAAATGAGTCTTAATTCAGGTTTATCATGATGGACCGAATTCCTTCCTTACTTATTCAGTTTCAGACAACTCTACACTGGGACTATGGAAAGGATTTATTTACTCAGGAAGTTAAAGTCAGGGGAGTATTAACAGTGCTTCTTTCATCCTTAATTCTCTCCATGAGCTTCACCCTTAGAATGTTCCTCCCACCCTCCTTTACATTCCAGTTCTGTTTTCAAAAATTATACAGAAATAGTATTTTTTTCCTTACTTAGATATCCTTCCAAATCCCATTCTGTTCACTCCAAATTTTGTTAGTTAATGATGGGTCTACGATGGGTTATTAAGGAAGAAAGCCATTCTTCATTACTATCATCATGTCATTAACAGTAAAAAAAATTTTCATTTTAAAATGAAAGGAGAAAAAAGAATGTTAGGAAATAGAAACTGAAACTAGAATTGACCTCAGAGATAAAAACTGTCCATATCTGTTACTCAGTCACAGCACCTGTGTTGTATTATTTTACACTCAGTATTGGTTCACCTTCATTCTGCTCAAGCATGGCTAGCAGATTTCCTTTGTGTTCAAGAGAATAGTAACAGCTTTCCAATCATGGAAAGTCAATCAGATTGTTCTGTTTGATACCTTATTATTAAAGAATTCCTCAGACAAGTGAGCTCATTCTAATATCAGTTCAGTTCAGTCGCACAGTCGTGTCCGACTCTTTGTGACCCCATGAATTGCAGCACGCCAGGCCTCCCTGTCCATCACCAACTCCTGGAGTTCACTCAGACTCATGTCCATTGAGTCAATGATGCCATCCAGCCATCTCATCCTCTGTCGTCCCCTTCTCCTCCTGCCCCCAATCTCTCCCAGCATCAGGGTCTTTTCCAATGAGTCAACTCTTCGCATAAGGTGGCCAAAGTACTGGAGCTTCAGCTTTAGCATCATTCCTTCCAAAGAACAACCAGGGCTGATCTCCTTTAGAATGGACTGATTGGATCTCCTTGCAGTCCAAGGGACTCTCAAGAGTCTTCTCCAACACCACAGTTCAAAAGCATCAATTCTTCGGCACTCAGCCTTCTTCACAGTCCAATTCTCACATCCATACATGACCACAGGAAAAACCATAGCCTTGACTAGACGGACCTTAGTCGGCAAAGTAATGTCTCTGCTTTTGAATATACTATCTAGGTTGGTCATAACTTTTCTTCCAAGGAGTAAGCGCCTTTTAATTTCATGGCTGCAGTCACCAGCTGCAGTGATTTGGGAGCCCAAAAAAACAAAGTCTGACACTGTTTCTACTGTTTCCCCATCTATTTCCCATGAAGTGATGGGGCCAGATGCCATGATCTTCGTTTTCTGAATGTTGAGCTT